>SNQJ01S0022569.1:106098-150354 GCA_010110895.2 Picea sitchensis
GTGATGTTTACATGTGCTTTGTTAATGTGTTTGATGATGTCTAATCGATGTATGTTGTGACAGGTTTTTGATATGTTTATGTATGTGTAGGGGTATCTTGATGTGATATATGCCAATCTAACACCATGTTAGCTAAGTTATTTGTAATTTGATTCAATTGTCTTGGAATATGTGTAAATGTAATGAAATCAAAAGGTCGAGATAAAAGTATAACCTGTAGGTATTTGCGAAAGAGGCAAGGATCACGGATGCGGTACACATTGTTGAGTTGGAGAACAACTCGTTGAGAGTCGAGAAAGACGCTAAGGTGACGAATATGATGATGCTGGGCATCAACGAAGAGGCTAATGACAACAGTGTATTCGGCTTGGTTGTTGGTGGCTGAACCCAAACATATTCTGCTTGAATGGAGCATTTCATGTGAAGGGGTATAGAGGGCCCAAGCTGCCTAAGTGAGATTTTGTGTCCAACGACTGGCATCGTCGGCATAACCGATGTGGTAGGCTGGTGGAGGAAGCATCTGTCAATAGCACAAATGATAGTTTAGATGTGAGGGATGGAAAAAAGATTAAAAACACTATAAAATAAATAACCTAATAGTAGAATTGCTACACTTAGGCATAAAATTTCTTTAAGTATAACCCGTTGATGGGTTCTTTGAGAGAGAGGCCTTTGGGAGAGGCCAGGATGTAGGCACCTTTGGTGAGGCAATGTTGGATAATGTAGGGGCCATGCCATAGCGACTTGAATTTTCCATGACCAAGGGTATCGTGAGTGATATCGTAAGCAAGGGTGAGGTCACCTTCGTGGAATGAGAGAAGGTTGACATGGCGATCAAAGGTGGCCTTTGACCATTTTTTGGCTGCCTCATTGTTCTGTAATGAAGATCGACGATCTTCATCCAAGGACTCTAAGTTCAGCAAGCGCTTCTCCATTGGAGCAGTGTCGGGTAATAGCTCAATTGCGGTGCATAAGGTGGGAGTTTTGCACTCGATGGGAAGAGTGGCCTCAACCCCATGGACTAGATGAAATGGTGTGAAACCAGTGGTTGTTTTCATGGCCGTACGATAAGCCCATAGCGTGGAAAATAACATATGATGCCAATTGGTCTTATGTTTATTAACTGTGCACTGTAACATGGTCTTGACGACCTTGTTAACTGCTTCGACCTATCTGTTATACTGAGGGTAATATGGTGAGGCAAACTCATGGGAGAATCCTAACCGAGATGAGAGTTCGACGAAAAACTCATTCTTGAAGTGTTTCCCGTGATCGGAAACTAGTTGGAGGGGTACCCCAAAGAGGGATATGACGTGGTTAAAGAACAAACGCGTTGCGGTGTCAGTGGTTTTTTTGAAGGTGGGCATAACTTCTGCCCATTTTGTGAAGTAATCGACTGCGACAACAATGTATTTGTATCCATTGCTGGAAGGGGGATTACAAGTCATGAAGTCAATGCCCCATTTACAAAAGGGGCTGGCAGTAATGACTGGGTAAACAAGAGAAGGTGGTGCTCATGCTTTGTTGGCATAAATCTGACATTTCTCGCATCGCTTCACAACGTGAATGCAATCGTGAAACAATGTAGGCAAAAAATAACCTGCTCGGATGATTTTCTGAGTAGTGGACATTCCCAAAATATGGCCCCCACATGCGCTACCATGGTAGTCATTCAAGACTCTATTGGCCTCGTCAATAGTCAAGCATCGACGAAGTACGGTGTCAACCCCTCACCTGTATAAGATGTCTTCGATGAGGAGGTAGCGGGGGGCCTGGTGGAAAATACGAAGGTGATCATCTCGTGAGAGGTGGTTACCAAACTTTTGGGTTCATAGGTAGACGAGGAGGTCGCCATACCAAGGATCATCCAAAGTGATGTAAAAGAGATGTTCGTCGGGGAAGTCGGTATTGATGGGGGCACTGGTAGTGTCAGAGGGGAAGGTCGCGACAAGTTTGGAGAGGATGATATCTTTCTTGCTCTTGGGTGTTGAGAACTCAAGATCGTACTCTTGAAGGATAACGATCCATCGGGCAAATTTGTTGATGGCTGAGCAAGTATTGCATAGGGTTGGAATCTGCTACGACCTTAGTTGTGCGAAGCAAAATGTAATGATGCAGTTTCTATACTACGAGGACGACTACAAGGGCTAGTTTCTCTTCGTGTTTATAATTCAAGGTTGGCCCTGAGAGGTTTTTACTAACGTAGTAAATGATATTCTCATGATCGTCATTGTAGATTTGTATGAGAACTCCTGCTACTGAGACAGTTGATGTTGATATGTAGAGGATATAGTCGCGATTATAGTCAGGTGAACTAATTAAAGGGGCGTTAGATAGTGCCATTTTAAGATCATCAAATGCTTTTTGGGCATGTTCATCCTAGTGAAATGGGATTTCGTGGCATAGTAAGCGAAGGAAACTGTGTGCGCTAGTGGCGTAGTCTGGGACAAATCGCCGTAGAAAGTTAGCTTTTCCTTGTAGGCTCTGGAGTTGACGTAAATTCTGGGGAGGTGGAATTTCTGTGATGGCTTGGACTTTGAGGGGGTCCACGGTAATACCACTTTGGGAAATGATGAATCCAAGGAGGCGCCCCGCAGTGATGCAGAACACACACTTGAGGGGGTTCAAGTCGATGTTGTACTGACGACACCGTTGAAAGGTGATCCGTAAATCATCAATATGTTGTGTGCGTTTCTTGGATTGAGCTGTGAGGTCATCCAAGTATGCAAGGATGATATGAGCTAGATCATGAAAAATGTATGTCATATCCCATTGGAAAGTTGCACCAACATTATTTAAGCCAAAAGGCATGACACGATATGAAAAGGTACCCCAAGGGGTAGTGAATGCGGTTTTGTATTGATCGACTGGGTGAATTTGGATTTGGTTATAACCAGAGAAACCGTCCATGAAGGATAGAGCCTCGTGGCCTGTGCAGTCGTCGATGATTTGATCAATGAAAGGCATTGGAAAGTTGTCTTTGGGACATGCATGATTGAGATCGTGAAAGTCCACGCAGACGTGGATAGTGCCCTATTTTTTATTAATGGGTATAGGGTTGGAAACCCATGATGTATAGGCGATGGGGTAGATGAACCCAGCCGCGCGTAATTTGTCATTCTCGGCTTTGATGGCCACTTCTTTGGATGGGTGTAGCGGTCGTTGTTTTTTACGAACTAGTGTAACGTTAGGCCATGTGTCGATGCGATATTTGACGATAGAGGGATATTTGACGATATTTGTCTGTGTATGACCAGGCAAAAATATCCCAATATTCTTGGAAGAGGGCTTTATACGCGGTGATTTCTTGAGGAGTGCATGCAACGCCAATGGTGATCTCCTTGACAACTCCATTTTCGATGGAAATGTTGATTTTCATGGTCGGGGAAATGTTGGCCATGTTGACTTCTTCAAAAGCATCAGGGGCAGGAATAGGGTTGTTGAACCAGTCGATATGCTCTGATGGGATAAAATCTTTGGTTTGGACTGCGTATATGGGGTGTGGATTAGGAGGCATGAAGGCTTGTTGTGGAAAGAAGAGCGCTTGGTGGTGGAGCGCATCCCATGGGTAGTCGGGGGTGTTTAGTTCCTCGAGTATGTCCTCGTCACAGTGAAATTGGTGGGAATACAAGGGGTCTAAAAGAGTGATATCAATGATTGTCTCTGTGTGGTTATCTTCAGGTGAATAAGAAGAAGGGGGAATGATGCAATGAGATTGTGATGGTTCACTTGACATAACCCAAATATCAAAGTACTGAGGAGTACTAATGGTAGTTGGGTGTAATATTTCCGTAGGGAAATGAATGGGAGAATTGGGGGGATTTGGGGGTGAATCCTCGGATAAGTCATCAAAGAACCATGGAGGCGTCGAGAGGGCCTTGAGTTCGGGAGAAATGATATGAAGAATCTCTAGTGACAAGGTAAGGTCAACCATTGATTCTGTAGGGGTTTGAATCAGGGTCAATTGGCGTTGCCTGTATTCAATGATCATAGGACATTGGTATGTGAAATGGTCTAAGGATTCACATAGAGAGTAAGGGTACCTCATACGTTCATTGACTAAAGTTGTGACATAATGGATGTCAGTGATGTTTGGTAGGGATGATTTAGTTGGATTGGGTTCGTTCTGGAAGCTTTGGCATACTGCGGCTAATGTCTGCCAGAAGCGAGGAAGTGTTGGACAATGGTGTGTATAATGGCCATATTCTGAACATATCGTGCAAGCGAATTTGGTTCGCAGCCCTTTACTACTTGAGGGAGAGGCAGGGGTGACAGTACTTTCTACGGTGTTAAGCGTTGATGGTGTTTGATTGAGTGGGATCAGGTTCCGTAACTCGAGTAGAGATGGGCAGTTGTTGGTTTGGTGTCCATATTTCTCAAATAGCGCACACGGGGGTTGGACGCGCAAGGGAAGTGGAGTTGTGGGCTCCTTCTTCTTTCTCCTGCCCCCAGCTGTGGTAGTGAGGGTAGTGAGTGGGGGTGTAGAGGGTATGGTGGGAGTGAGTATGGGAATCGTCATTGGGATTCCTTCCATTTGGGGGGAAAGGGATGGTCGAGGGACCATCTGTGGTGGATGTAAATACCAAACTGGAATTGCTAACACCATATTAGGGAGGGTAAGCATTGCAGCTACTTGGAAATCTTGTACACCAGGTGGAGGGTAGAAGAAGGGAATTTGAGTAATGGATTGGGGACCTGTTTCCCAAACTGGGACATGGCCTTGGGGAGATGTGAAATCATGGACTGGTAAGGTCGACGAGTTTGTAGGAGGCCCGTGAGGGGGAGCTCTATGACTAGTGGGACGTCAGATATGATAGAAACCTCCCTAGGAGGAAGGGTATCCTCTATGTCAGTTTCGTTGGATGATATGACACATACTTGATTGGAAGGATGAAGGAGTGGTGGTGCACCATGGTAAGTTCCTAAAAATGATGGGTCTTTGAAAATTATGGGACCCATTTCGATGAGTGGGTATGCGTCATGACTCATGTGGATGAGAGGAATAATGTTATCGATGTTGGCAGATAGGTTAGGCTTGTAATGTGAGACTTGGTCAATGGTGATGATCTTCCCATTATGGGGGAACATCATCGTTCGAAAGACGGAAGAGGAAACTACCTTCATAGCGTACATGTAGCTACGACCGAACATGATATTATAATCCAGTGGGGCATTGATAACTTCAATGTCGATGAGAATAGTCTTGCCCTCGAGTTCTATGGGGACATTTTGGAAGAGCCCTTCAGGAGATGATGGTCGTCCATAATAAGCTCGTAAGGTAATGGAAGATGGTATGAGTTCGGGGGAACCAAGTTTTTTCCATACAGATTTGGACATAATGCATGTGGATTCACCTTCATCAATGATGCACCGATGCACTGTAATGTTCTGAATTTTTACTGGGATTTGAAAAGTGATCAGAGTGGGAAGGCGAGGTTCTCCACTATCGAGATCAAATGTAATGAGTCGATTATCTGCGAGGTCGACTTCCCCCAAGGCAGAAACTAATGATTTCTGCTGAGTGGGACAAGTCTGAAGGACTTCTAAGACTGACATGGCAGCCAGGGATTGTGCTAAGTCATCAACCAAACTATAATTATGAGCTCCCCTAGCCTGTGGTTTGTGGACATTTTTGTGCAATGGGATGCGAGGGATGCAAAGAGGTGGTTTTGTGTTAGGGTGAGGGATCACCAACGAGGGTTCTGTTGGTGCAGGGATTGTTTCTGGAGGAATGGGAGGAGACTCAGCGAGTGCATGGTATTGACGATTACGTGTTTGCAGAAGGATCTCTTCCTCACTGGTGAGGAGGATCGTGCAATCTATTGGATTGTTTGGATTGAGATACTGTCCTAACTGAGGTGGGGTAGGCTATGTGTCTTATTGGGTGTTTATCACACCTTGGTGTGGAATGGGATTCTACAGCACGGCTGGGGGGGATTATTGCATGTATTGTTGTGGGGCCTGCTGAGGGGAAGGCAGTGCTGGAGGATGTGGTAGACTACCTAAGTATTTCAGCCATTTAAATTCAACGTTTTGGGGGAAATGATGAGTATAATGACTGAAATCACTGTAAAGGGCACAAGGGAAGATGGTTTTGATAGTATTGTTATTTCTCCCTTGACGCTTGTTGTTATTTCCCCCCTGGGGGTTCTAATTCCCTTGGTTCTAGTTGCCCCCAGTAGGTTGGTTTTGTTGGGGTTGATTCCTGCCTTGGCCTGGGTTGTTATTGTTCCTGTTTCTTCCTTTCGTTTTGGCATTATTCGACGGATGGGTCAAATTTTCCGTATTTAGTTGTTCGAAATTTTGATATTGTTGAACAGGAGAGGGTTGAATAAAATTCACCCCAGCATGAGGGTGTGGGGGAACCATAGGTTGTGGTGGACCAGGAAATGGAAAGTATAGATTCTATGGGATTTGTGATCCGTAAGGTATGTAGGAAGGTGTGGCCCTTTCGCTAGTACTTAAAGTATAAGATGAGGTAGAGGGGGTACCAGAACTTGTCTGGATAGGTGGGTGTATTAAGGGTGCTGGCGGTGGCCCACTGATGGGCGGAGGAATAACAACAGGGTATGGTTGTTGATAAGGGGGTGGGGGGTAATAAGAGGTTCCCCCATATTCCAGAGGATATTGAGGTGTGCCATACATTGGTGGTGGTTGGGGTTGAGGATTGTGGTGTGTGGTATTACCAATCAACCCGTCTACTGAGTGAGACATCCCGGGTTTGTCTTGACCAAATGGAATGGGTTTGGGGAGGTCAGGAAGTACTGTGTATAAGTACCCTGACTGTGAATAGATGAGGTCGTATTGTTGAGCCTTACTGATGGCTTCCTCTTTAGATTGAGGGAAGCTGGAAGCTACATCTTTACCGAGGAGAGAGACAAGTGATCTGAGAAACCAGTCAAGACACTGTTGCTGGGTGGTTTCAGCTTTGCACAAACTACGTCATCTACGCCACTCGTGAATGTGATCAGCGATATGTGTGGCTGAGGTTTGTTTGAAATTAGAGAGTAGTTCAAGACCATTGACATGGCGGATTGGTAATTGGAAGAAGGTAAAAAATTCTTTGGCCAAGGACTCGAAAGTCACATGGAACCCCGATTTTTCGTCTACATACCATTTGGTTGATGGGCCAGTGAGTGTCCGTTGAAATAATCATAGTCTGATGGAATCGTCCATGATGTTGTTGGAAGAGAACCATAGGTGGAAAGTCATGACATGATTTGCAGGGTTGTCCCCTGCCTTTCCTTCAAACTTGGGGATGTCTGAAGGTAGTTTGGTGGGCATTGTAGGCCATGTGGGGTCATGCAATATAGGATCATTGGTGAGTTTTCTTAGATCTGGTATGTTAAGAGAGGCCAAATATGACATCTGCAGTGGGGGGGGAGGGTTAGCTCCAGCCATGGTGTGAGTGTGTTGTGAACCTGACCCTTGAGGGGGAATAGGTGGGTTGGTACTTCCCCCTTGAGAGGAAGTTGGCCCCCCGCTTCCATGTAAAGGAGAGTGAGTGGACGGAGGGACTTGGGAAGTGGACCCAAGTAATGTGGAACCAAGCAAATATGATCCTAGAGCAGTGGCACTCACAGGAGTGTGTGAAGGTGGTGTCGATGAGTCTCAAGACTAGGAACTCCCCCTAAAATAGGAGGGAGGTTTAGTAAGAGTCTGGAACATCGGGGGTTCTATGGGTCCCCTATGATGTCCGACTAGCTGAAGGGTTGTGTGAAAAATGTGATGAGAGAAAGTAAACAAGAACCTTTGTTGCAAATTTTGAACTTTACACTATATATATATCTAAATCAAAATGTAATCATAAGTGCATCATACATAAAATGTTTTGAAAAAGAAGCATATATGTGGATAAGTGGGTTTTGTCCATGTGGGGAATCAAAGAAAACAAATGATCATGTCCTAAAAGACATAATGTCCTTCCTTTCAAATAGCACTGGACCTTACAATAGTACTCAACAGTGGGGTCTGAAGTCACCGGAAGAGAAACTAGTGAAGGAAGAAATAATCAGTTATAATGAGGGGTAAAGGGGGCATTCTCGAAAGAGCTGGCGATATTTCCCAATAGCCACACAAAATCTGATCAAGGTGCAATTTCATCCCACAATTGCCACCTGGGTAGATGTCCTAAAATTTGGTCACTAGGTACCTCAGTCAAAGTGCGACATTTAGATTTTCGGCCCAAGAAATGGGTCACGGGATGGATCCCGTCCAAGAGGTGGGTGCCTCAGGGGGTGATGCACAGAACAACCAGACCTCAGCCTTCAACCCTTCACAAGTATATCCCTGCCTTATGGTGTTAGGAACACTTGAATTGGAGGATTTTCAGTTCCCTATTTGAAAACTTCTATTGTTTTGACAATGTGAGAACCAGATAACGGGGAGTTATTTGGATGCCTATCCCCGAAATCCTACCTAGACTAAAAAAATTCTTTTGGCACCTCCTGTGGAGGAAAACTTAGTGATTTTTTAGAAAAATTTTAGATGTAGTTGTTTGAGAGGTTGGGGGTGTGAACCAACCTCGTTGAAATTAAATGGGAGTGGATAGTTTCGTCAAGAAAAGGGTGGGGTGTTTCAGAATCCCTTTGGAGGAAACTTACTTTGACCTCCACGTTTCAAGAAGAAACTATGTGAGTGATAAGTGACTTTTGTGTTTGAATGAGTGAAAGTGTGCCAATTTCTTAATGAATTAGGTGTCACCTTGCTGCATGTGGACTTTGCTTGGTCCTTACAAGTGTTGATTACCTAATTAACTAAGTGCCTTTGGTACAACCTTGCGTAATTCAAAAAGTCCCTAGGAAGCTAGCATGTGGACATGTGGGTCCTTTACTATTCCTTTAACTCCCTATTGTGATTTAGTCTAAGAAAATCTTTGAAACTATCCTAGATTGTGATCATGTGGGCATGTATGGGCCCATTACAAAACCTTTAAACGTCCCTAGTGATTTAATCTAAGAAAGTAAATTTCAACACTATCCTATCTTTGTAGCATGTGGGTATGTATGGGCCCGTTACAATCTTAAGATGTGTTTGAAAAAATAAACTAAGAGGAGTCCCTAGAAGGGTTGTTGTCCTCTCCTAAAGGTTTTAATCTTTTTAAGGGAGATGAAATTGTCCCACAATCCTTTTTTGATTCTCAAGGTCGCTTGGAGGTGCGAGAGAAGAGCATACTAAGCGATTGTTATCCAACTTCTAGTCCCAATGCAAGTTTTATGTGATTACAAATGATTTCCAACTTATATTTTTAGTCAAAGCAAGCCATCCATGTGGCGAAAATGAAAGCAAAAGAGGAAATAATGATTTTAAACCCCCTAAGTGCCTATGTGTTTTGACTAATCCCTTTATATGAAGAGGGGACTAAGTGTGGTGCAACTTAAAAACATGCATGAAATCACTTTTAAGAAGGCTAAGGGCCTTCCCCAAATCTCAAAAAACCTTACAATGTGTATTTTTGCACAGGTGTGCAGGTCTCAGTGGAGACAGAGGTGCACTGAGCGCCTGTGCGCAGACCAAAACGAGCTTATGGGTGCAGGTGTGCATAATAGAACTGTGACTTAGGAGCATGTGCGCATGATGCATGTATGTGGGCGAAAAAACCTGTGCACATATGACACATAGCCTTGAAAAAAAATTCCAGATGGAATTCTCCCAATTCAACTTGAAATTGGATGTTTTGCAGGTCGGCTTGGGCCGGTTAATGCACCTGCAAGTTAAATAAACCAAAAGAAGAGCTAGAAAAAACCAAATGGGGTAGGAAATTGATACCTTTCCCTAGTGGAGTCTCCAATCTGTAGCGCCTCTTTCGTCACCTTAGTAATAAAAATAGAGGTGCTTGCAAGATTAGTTGGGTTTGCTAAGTAGGATAACTGTAAGGAAAAGGGTTAGAGAAAGAAATATAAAAGAACAATTAAGAATTAAACTAAGAAATAAAATAACAACTAAACTAATGAACATAGGGACATAAGGACAAAAGAAACAATAAGACCCATGTCACCAATGGTAAGGTTGATATTAGTGAAAGAAAACACCAAGAAGAAAGAGGACTATGAGTCCCTTCTTCCTCCAAGGGAGGGCTCTTGGACCCCCACAAATAAGCTCTTCTTACAACTTTGAATGAAAATGGTGAAAGAATTCTTTGATAATCCACTCAAGGGGTGAGATGGATTGCCCAATGCAATGGTGCTAGTATACTCTTGGTGAGAATAGAGGATTCCTGAAGAGAATAGTAGCAACATAACTTTGCTATTGAATTCCTTAGAAAATGAAGTGCACCCATGGCCATTTTATAGCACCTCTTTGAGGTATTGTGCAACCAGCTTGTAGTGTGTAAAGATGCTAATTAGGGCATTTTTAGGTCTTTGACCAGCCACCCAGTCAGATCTAGTCTATATTTGAGTGTCAAATCAACTTAGAAGATGAACCAAAAGTGGGTGGGAGGCCGACCACTCTCATAAATGCGTCGTTCTCACATGTGCGTGGCTTTTTGCGACCACAATCGTGCATCGGGCGCATGTGCGCGCACGCCCTATGTAGTCATAGCGCTTTTTAATTTTGTCACTGGTTGCATAGTTTTTGACCCTTTGGAAATGATTTTGTGGTAATTTTGGTCCATGGGTGACCTCATAACTGTTTGGCGATGCTGAATTCTTGTAACCATTTGTGGATGAAATTTCAGTGATAACACCTATGACAGTAGGGGGAAGGTAATGCATTATAATAATGCATGAAAGCGGCTTGGTTTTGAGGTCGAATGAGTTTAGGGATTTGATTGTATAACTTAGTGAAACACAAGTTGAAGGACTTGATGGTGTCACCATCCTTATAGGCGATGTTATTGTACTCCCGTAACTTCTCAGCTGAGATTTTAAATTTCCCATAGGTGGATTTGAACCAATAGACTAACTCCTCCCAAGTAGGCAAAATATTAGGAGGAAGGTCAAAGAAATCAGTTGCATCCTTTCCTTCCAAGGAATTGACAAATAAGGGCATGCAATTATCATTGTCATTGGCTCCTATTTTGTGACAGAAATTAGAAAATGCCACCAGGTGTTCATTTGTAGTGACAATGTTATTCCCTAAAAAACTAGGAAGATTATATTTGAATTTAGGAAGTGGACGAGTAGCAAGTGCTAGGTTAAGAGGAGAGAAAACATGCGACAGTGTGGTTGTAGCATCTTCTTCGAATTGAAAAAGCCCATAATTTTTTATGACTTTGGTGGGGTTCGTGGTAGATTGGACAGGGACATGGTGACTATATAAGCTACCAATTACTGACGAAGTTGAATACTGCGAGGTGGAATAACTTCTAGTGCCACCAGAGCCACCACTAGATGCCATCTTGTGGATGATAGGTAAGGTAGAGAAAGACGAATTGGATGAATCAGACAAGGTTATCCTTAGATCACTTTGTTGGGTTGATAACACAACGTTCCTTCTTCCTATTTCAGTAATAGGATTAATTTCAGATGATAAGCCTCTTCTTCTCCTAGAAACACGAGGGTCTAAGGACATGAAAAGAAGGTCAAAGATGAAGGAAAAAGAAGGTTTATTGCTGATTTCTAGGCTTTCTATGTCTAGCTTCCCAACATTCTTGGGAACTAATGTCTCGTTCAATTGTTTCCCATGAATGATTAAGCTTAGCCCGAGTATTAGCAGTGTCTAAAATGGTTTTAAACAAATCAAAAGAAATTTTGGTCTGATCTTGAAGACTGGGCTCAATATTGGGATGCCTTGCAACATGTAAAGTCATTAAGAAATAAAACAGTCAAAGAATCAATATCAAAAAAATAAATGTATTCGATGATAATGAAGCATAAAAATCAACCAGAGAGATATCGAAGATCTCCCCAGTATGATCTCCAAATAAATGTTGAGGAAAAGATATTAAAGGATCTCACTCAAGCATTTTCAAATATTACTTGGATAAATCAAGATAGACAAGAATATCACCCTATGTTTATAGCCATCAAAATTTGTTTCCTAATTCACAAGAATTGATTACAAGTGCCTAGGCTGATCTTTTTATAAACAAAAGTTTGTTGGAAAATTCATTATTTATGTAATTTTATGAATATAACAGATGCTGAAATAAATATAGAGACAGAAGTAAAAACACCAAGTCAATAATCAAAACAAATGAGACATAAAGCAATCGTTTATTCCATTCCAGATTATCAAAAGAATTGTTCTCTTTACAAAATTCCCTGAGGAAGTTTATAGCAAAGTCAAACTTAGATGTCCCCAATGAAAACCATACAAAAGGACTTCTGACAGAAGGTAAAAAAATGAACTTTAAAAGCTGGATCAGCTTGTCGCAGATTGCTACCCACTCAACTTTGCACAATAGCCTTTGTCAGTCATGAAATTTAATTAAAAAATAGACAAGTCTACACGGACTATCAAAGATAGATCAACACCTTTGAAAAAAAAGTATCTGAATGATGTATTTAAGCCATGAATCTTGTTTTCTACAATAGAACCCTGGTATCATAAAAGAGAATTAGGCTTTCAATGAATTAAAGAATGAATGAAAACTGAATTATCTGAACAAAACTCAAAGAGCATACCTTAGTATGCTTCTACTTCTATTCTCCTCTTGTTCCTCCTTTTCCTTTTGCCTTTAAGCAATTACAATTAGTTGAAGTAGTTGAACTACTTATTTAGTTAAGTTAACTAAAACTCAACCAACTTTTTAATTAAGGGGAAAAATAATAAAATCATAATAAGGGTTTTTAATAAATAATAACTAGTAGGTGGGACCTATTGTGACTCCCTTTAGTTCTTTAACAAACATAAAACAACTATTTAATCAATCAAAACATCCCTCCTTGTGACTCCCATCATCACTCTCATATTTTAACAATTTATATTAATGATAACCAAAATTATTTCCAAAAATATATTATCCATATATCCAAAAAATAGCGTGCTGTCCTAAATTTCAGAAGTCAACTGTTCTCAAAAATCAATAAATAAAAACACTTAAAACCCATATTTCCCACTTTGGGAGGCAATATTTCCCTTGTTGCTGCTATCACCCTTTGATCTCTCTAAATTTTCCTTAGGTTGTGTGGAGCCTTTAGGCCTAATTTCACTAATCACATGAGAGTAATCATCTCTCAAATGCATGCAGGAGGACATAGATTTGGCAGAGTCAGGGGACATAAATGGTTTTTTCTTTGTCAGGGGCATGTGGGCCTCGTTTTTTAACCTTTTTCTCGCATGGGAAGACTGTACTGGTGAGTGGACAGGGGCATCTTGGAAAATTTGATTAACATGTGGAGAAGGTAGAGACAAGTTAGGCCAACCACGATATTGAGAGATTGTCAGGTGGACAATATCTTTCCATCCATCGTTGGACTTCAGGTTGTGGTGAGACATCAGGGGGCACTAGCATACCAAGGAAATGTGGGGCTTGGAAGGGAGGAATTTCTTATTAGAAAAAAAGGACCGCGGAGAAATAAAATAAAACAAATGTGTAAACAAAACATAGAAGATACATAATACAATAGAGACATAGATTTACATGGTTCACCCAGTGTGGCCTATGTCCACCAGAGAAATTGGCAGGTCCTTCCTTTATTATTATCCAGCAAATGAAGGGGTACAACCTACATCAAAACCCGTTGTAACTTCCTCTTCTTTCTCTCACTGTCTCCTCTCTCAAAATACAATACTTGCCATAATGCATAGTTGCAATACATTTCCCTCATAACAGAGGGTTTCATTCTAGGAAAAAAAAGCCTAAAATAATTTCTACTGTTAGATATGTGACCTTATAATGAATGGTCTAGATTTACAATGAAATCACAATATACATTTACAAGGAAAAATTTCCTTCGGGAGCTTCTCCCCTGAACCCCCACCGGGGGCCCTCTTGCCCTCGAACCCCCTAGCCGGGGGGATACCCCCACGAACCCCGCAGAGGGGGTACCCCCCTCTGCACTCCCCTGCATGGAAGAGTTTACATACTTCTGGGGTGTAAAGTCTTCATGGGGTATAAACATGGCTGAAAGAAAGGACCTCTGAATCAGGAAGATAATCAGGCTCCACAACCAACATTTCTGGCCTAGGTTGGATCACTCCTTGCCCAATCCAATTCAAAATTCTATCTTGAAATAGTTGGCCCAACTCTTTAAGTTTGTATCAATATGTATAGATAACCTTGGCCTTCTAGGGCCCCTATTCCAATTTCCTCTTCCTCTATTACCCAGACCATTGTTACACATTATTTTGGTCACTCTAGTGGTGTCTCTACAGTTATGTGTTCAGGCTCTCATAAGGACCTTTTGCCTGAGAAAAGTGACTGTTGTCTTCTTCCATAAAACATATTTTAAATATGAGTTCACAGGATGACTATGTTGTAGGGTGTGAGAATCTTGATTCTCATAGGAAACCCTATACCTAGCCTGCGAGGTGTTCACAATCTTCTCTATAGGTAGGGTGCGAACCTGTTTAAAAGCTTAAAAGGAAGAGGAAGTTACAAAGCTTCTGGAAGAGGATCTTCTAGAAAATGAGTTGGAATTCACATGGTTGGCATCCTACTGACTTCTCAGATTTGGTGGGATCAGCCTCATCCCTTTAACCATATCTCCTTCTCCTATATAATGAAGGGTTTCTCAAGGAAGAGGTTAAGCCAGATTGAATAAAGAATTGATGAAAGAATAGATTCAGAATTATGTGAGGAATCTTGTTTGAATTGATGCTTGAGGCCTCCATTTGTCCATCAAGCCTTAGTGGATATTCTTCATGAAAGTTTGGAGCAAGTGTGTGTGTTGGAACAAAGGACCACCGAAAGTAAGCTTGTGACATCAAGGCGATCTGGTTGTACCTTCTACTTTCACATTAATATAATATAGTGGCATATCCCTTTCCCATAAAATCACTCTTATTTTATTGAATAATTCCTTGATCATATGCATAGATCGTCATTGAATATAATTTACTATAGGAATTATCCAAGACAACACAAACCAACCAAAGTGAAGATAGTAATTATTCAATGACGACCTATACATAGTAATTCAATAAAATAGTGAAGGAGGAATGAGTAGTAAACTCAATGATAGTTTCCTAGGGAAAGTGTCATGTCCTGTCCTTCTTTGTTTTAGATCCAGATGGATCTAGGGAGATCTGTTAGTGTCTGCATATACCAATTTAGCCTATAACAAAATTGGCGACTCCACTGGGGAAACAACTCATTTTGTAGTTTTTGTTGGCCATTTTCTCTCATCCTACTTTTTTCATTACCAACCAGTCTCTGAGTCTATAAGAGACCCTTATAGACTCTATGGACCCAGAAGTTCACTCAAAATTTTTGTCCTTTTTCAAAATGTTTCTTGATTACAAACCTTCTCACACTATACCTTTCTGTGACCTGCGAGAATCATTGATGTTCGCACCCTATTGTTCAATCCAGTGTGACCTTCTTGCACCCTGCCTGTATCTAGACTGCAAGAATCCCTAATTCTCACACTGTATCCCACTACCAGGCTGCAAACTCATTTGAAAAAGTTTTGGATTAGGTCTTCCTGTCTTTTTGATGCCCAAATTTGTTTGTTTATCTGGGGAGAACTTCGTTTACCAGTGTTTGACTGTTTCTTGACTTCAAATTTTTCGGTTGATTAGTTTTCGGGGATCGAAAACTCTTCTTACTCTTTTTCCCAATTTTTGCTTCTTGACCTTTTATCAACAAGGGTATAATCTTGGATTTTGTGATCCAAGTGCTTGTTTGATCAAAATCCTTTGATTGGATTAAAAGTTGGGATTAATTGTCCTTTTAGATTGCTTGCTGCTTGAAATTTTTTTCTTGTTCGTGTGCATTTGAGGAGGTTTTTTCTTGTCAGTTTGTTATTTTTATCTTCATTGAAAGATCGATTTGGGTGTTGTTGAGTATTGTATTTCCATTGGTTGCTTACTTTTTCTTAGTTCCATCCACATTTTTGGGTTTATAAAAAATAAATTAAGTCTTTTTCTTTTAAGCAATCATTTATTCAGAAATTATTGGCGTTAAAGTATTGAAAGAGAACGGACAGTGAATTTACATTGTCAATGATTGTTTGATACTACATTTCAAAAGAGATCGTACATCGTAGTTTTCATTATTCCAGAAAACTCCTCTTTCCTTGCTGTAGATAGAATTCATCGCACGACAATTTGTATCATTCATTTCTATTTACGCATTGTTGGGTCAGATTCTTATACAACATTAGTTTCATTTCCGTCTCCCTCTTGTGTAACAACAACCTTTAATAATATTGCACAACTTTAAAATTCAACTAGTAACTTTGTCTAGGGATCTTTTGCACCAATATTAGCTAGGCTAGAGCTTTGGAATAGGCATTGAGACACACTCTCCAAAGCGTAAAACACACCATAGTATCTTGTGATAGGGAGTGTCAAATTCCATTTGCAACATTTTGTCATGGGAAGCCCTTCTCACACAAGGGTCAAACCTGAGGTCGCATTGAGATTGACAGAGTTACTCACCCTTCTTTGTTGATCTCGGTGTAGATATTGCACGTATTATGGGGGTCTCTTAGAGGTATACCCACAATGATGAGTGGAAGCCTCTCAAGTTGATTTTGGGCTAGATACCCTGCCCTTGCATGTGGATTAGACTGTCAATTGTTCCCCCAGGAATCATTGTTGTTTGTGGTAACTTTAGTAGCCTATCTTCTTAGCGTCTTACACAAGGTGACTGTGGAGGGGTAAGTCTTCATGGTTCCTGGAATCGACATTGGCCAAACTCACTCGGACTCCTTGGAGGGTATACCCATGTTTATGTGTGGGAGCTTGCCCCAAGGTGTAAGTCCGTTAAGCAGGTCGACAACGTAACTTTTCCACCCTATCCCAACCCCTTCTTATCTCGACGTTGGATTTCATCACCAGCTAGTGATTTCAAAATAGGAAGGTCTTGTTTGCTTGGTTTTGATTCCTAGATTTTACTAGTGCATGTTGTTTGTTTCCGTAAGTTGGCCATAGAATTTATTTCATGAGATTTTTTCTTGATCACCATTGACCCTCCATGCCATTCACGTAGAATGAAAGGACTACCACCAGAAGATCTCGAAGGTTCTCAACCCTTGCCTACCAACTCACCAGAGGGATATCCTCAACAGAGTGAAGTCCAAGACATTGCCACTCCACGATTAGAAAGAACTAACTCTTTAGAACAATTTCGAATTACAGATTCTCGAGAGGGCTTGCAACTTTCTCCCGACTTTGTGAGACGTATAGTTTGAGTGAATTCATCCAGAGATATTGTTGTTGAGTCTGCAGGATTACCAATCGGACCTTTCACAGGCCCTGAAGGTCAAGATCCTTTTTGGACTACTAGTATTTTTAGACGGGATCTCTTTGGCTCAGGAGTAGGCATTGATTTCACTGTCACACCCGAGCTGCCCGAAACATCTGATCCAGACACGATACCTTTTACTACTGCCTATTATTTCCCTGGTTCAAACGCAGAACCAGTCGACCATATCTTGAATGTCCCCCTTCAAATGGCCCATTATACAATGGTCCCAGATACTACGAATCTTCACACCGAGAATACGGTGCCTAGCCAATCCCCCATTGGCACACCGCTTTCACCCAGACTCACCCCAACGCTTCCTCCTAGATATCATGCGTTGAATGCTTCTATTCTCGTTCCTATACAAATCCCATCTAGGACTCCTGGAATTTCCACTCTTTCTGGGCATCATATTGTTCCTAGTTTTATTCCGACACTTCCTCGACCCCTTTCCAAAGGGTCTCTTTCATCCCCTATGGGAGGAACCAACCCTAGTGGAACCATTCAGTCTTTCACACCTAATTACCAGATTCATGTTGGTGGACATTTTCTCCTTGGAGGTCAAATCCCAATTGGGACACAACCTCCGATTGGAGGGAAACCCTCACCTACCCCACCCACTAGACAGAACATACCTACAGACTTGGCCCAGTATTGGAACTATATTATTCGAAATAATCCTCAATCGACTGGGGGGAAACAACCTCAAACTAACTCTTTCATAACCCCTAGTATAGGCCAACCATATCCAGGTCCGTCCAATTCCATTTGGGGCTTGAACACTGGACCCAACGTCCCTGTTCAAGGGAATCGCCCTAACCAATACAACCCTATAAATTACATGCCTCTGTACCAACAAACGAATCTTCCCGGATCCATGCATTATATTCAAACTGCTTACGGTCCTACTGGTATACCTATGAGACTTCCTCCCCAAAGTCCCCAATACCCCCACGTGAATAGACAGTTACCTTTCTTAGCCACCCTGGACCTCCCTGATATGTCTAGAATTTTAAACGATCCTATCCATCACTCTCCTCAATGGCCCACCATACTGACCAAACTACCTTCCAACATTCCTAAGTTCAATGGTAAACTAGGAGAGGACCCGAACAATCATGTAATGAATTTCCACCTTTGGTGTTCATCCAACTCCTTGATGGATGACTCTATTCGATTACGTCTTTTTCAACGAACTCTAGTGGGTTCCTTCGCGAAGTGGTATATAGAATTTCTGCGAGGCTTCTTCGCTGACTTTAACAACCTCGCCATGGATTTCCTTACCCACTACCAGTTACCGATCCGATACGAAACGGGAACTGAAATTTTGAGTTCTTTCAAACAAACCAAAGCCACTCATATCTCTGATCACATTCATGAGTGGCGACAACGTCGACGTCTCATCAAACTTGAGCTTCCCGATCAGTTACTGGCAGAGTTGTTCACGAAATCATTCATGAATGATATTGCTCGTGACATATCCATGGGTGGAGTTGTCATAGAAGAATAGTTGATCAGTCATTCTCAATACCTTTACCTCATTTACTCATAAATGGGTACTCTTTACGATTTTCTCCCTGATGCACCTCATCCTTCTACTACTGCTTGTTCAACTACTCCTGCTTCTTCTCATGCGACTGATGGTGTGATTCTAACTTTCCATGCCCAACCCCACTATGCACAAGCCTCTACTACCAACCCCAAGTCCGTTACTTCTAATGTTCAACATGCTCTGTCTCCTACTCCTCCCACTGGAAAGAATTTTGAGGTGAACTTTGTTCAATCTACCCCTGCCGGAAAGAATAAATCCTGAAAAGGGAAGGGTAAAAATAAGGAGGATAAAAATAATCCACAATTTGAGAAGACCAAAACACAATCTGTTGATGATAAGGATAAGCACAAACCCTGATACCCTTGTCTTATCTGTGGTGATGATCACTACACTAAGGATTGTCCGAGATGAGCCGAGGTTACTAAGTTCCTTCAAGGGACCCTGAAACCGCCTACCCCGACCGTGTTGTCACAGCCCTTTCCTTCTCAAAAACAAGCCTAATTGGTCATTCATGACCAACCTTCCCCCTCCAATACATCCTATGTCTTAATGTGTACAGGTGATTCAAAGAAGAATGAAATCACACTTACCACTCGAGCCAAAGATTATTCTTCCTCCAAAGAGAAGGTGGATGAAATACCTCCTTCCCTGGTCCAACCATCTCCATCGGCTCCACCTACCAACGATCCTCTTCATCTCGAACGATCAAGCCTAGACACTCTTCTTCGCCCTCCCCCGAAGGGTGTTGTTTGAAAGTTTGCTTTCAATCCTCATGCACGTGTTGCCCAAAACTATAGTATTGTAGAAGATCTGGCCCAAGCACCGTTCACGATGTTAGCCCTCGAAGTCCTTCAGAGTTGTCCCACACAATGAAAGACACTGTTGAAAGATATTGGTGGAATCGACCCTACCGATACAAACTTAATCATTTTTGACTTGGAAGATCACATTCCAAGGTTACCCCCTCAACTCGCATTTCAAATGCAAGTCATTGTCTCCGACAAGAAAATTTGTAGAACAATTATTGATGAGGGTTCCTCGATGTGTGTCAAATCTATTAATTGTTGGAAATCCATCGACTATCCTCCCTTAACCGAATCCCACAACACGCTCAAAGCCTTCAATGGCTCTGGTTTTAATCCTTGTGGTTTCCTCCCTTCGTTGCTTATTACATTAGAAGGCAGAACGGTCAACGTTGAAGTTGAGGTCTTTGATGCTCCTCTCGATTACAACCTTCTACTTGGCCGTAGCTAGATCGATTCCATGCATGCAATTGTGTCCACTCTTTTCCATGTCATACGTTTCCTGCATCAAGGAAAAGTAATTACGGTGGACCAATTGGCCTTCTTTAACTTTGATACACGTACCAACAATGTACCTTTCATTGCGAAAACACCCCCTAGATATGAGAATGTCGGTGTCGGTCTTCAAGATTCATCTTTGATGGGTACTTTCCCCATTCCACCACCCGATGTTCCACATCTGTTTTTCACCTCGATAAACATGATTTCCACCTCTGTTCGAGAAACCCCTGCATCTTATGACTCATGGATAGTACCCAACCCCAGTGATCATCTTCGCTATGGCAACCAAATTCCTTTAAGTCCAGTCGAATCCGCTTATCAAGCCATTCAATCGAAAATCCCTTCTACCCCTTCTATTGGTGATCTATGTTCAGATCCTTTCCATGTCATTTTTCCTATAGACGAGATGATTATGTCTGCTATGTCCATGGAAGATACCCCTTGGGACGATGGATATCATCATTCCATTCTCTTCCTGGAACAACACACCATTGAGAGTTACCAACGGATCTCGACCTCGTTGACTGTTGTCGTCATTTCTTCCATTCCTGAGTCTACACACGATGTGTTCTACGAAGGGAAATTAAGTAATATCTCACCCACCATCCCCCTCGACATATCCATTAAACCTGGTGTTGTCGAAAATGTGCATATCGGAGATTCGTGTTCCAATGATGAAGTTGTCACCTACAAGTCTCTTTTTCAAGAATTCAGTGACGTCTTCACATGGAGCTATGAAGAAATGTCGGGTATTGACCCCAACATTGTTGTAGATGAGATTAATACATAGCTGGGCACTAAACCTGTCCGGCAATGACTTCATCTGGTCCACCCACGTAAAGAAGCTGCTATCAAGCTTGAAGTTGAGAAAATTCTTAAAGCTGGCTTTATTTACCCTGTGGCTCTAACTGACTGGGTTTCTAATCTTGTTTCGGTTAACAAAAAACAAGGTATGATCCGCGTGTGCGTTGATTATAGGGATATTAACAAAGCTTGTCCTAAAGACAACTTTCCCACCCCCTTTGTTGACCAAATCGTCGACGATTGCGTCGTGAGTGAAATATTCTCTTTGATGGATGGTTTCTCTAGATATAATCAAATCAATATCGAACCCATCGACCAACACAAGACCGCTTTTATTTGTCCTTGGGGCACTTTCGCCTATCGAAAATTACCCTTTGGTTTAAAAAATGCTGGCGCAACTTTTCAACGTGCTATGTCTTATGCCTTTCATGATATAAAGCACATTGTCCAACAATATCTCGATGACCTACCGGCTCATTCCATGCACCATCTTGATCTTCCCACACACCTCCGAGCCATTTTCCTCCGATGTCGGTTCTACTGTATACGCTTAAACCCGCACAAATGTGTTTTTTGCATAGAATCCGACCGACTTCTGGGCTTTATTTTTTCATGTCAAGGGATTAGAGTAGATCCTTTGAAGGTCAAGGTGATTCTCAATCTCCCTCGTCCTTCCTCTCTTCACCAACTACAAAGTTTGCAAGGGAAGGAAAAATTTCTACATCATTTCATCCCAAAATATGCTAAGTTAACCCTTGGATTTACTCGACTGCTCAAGAAAGGTTCTGAGTTCATATGGGATACCACTGCCAACAAAGCTTTAGATGCTTTAAAACTGAATTTAACCCGTACCTCACTACTTTTCCCACCCGATTACAGTCGAGATTATTTCCTGTATCTCGCAGCCTCAGAGACTACCATTGCTATGGTTCTAGTCTAGGAGGATGATTCTCATGATGAACATGTCATTTATTATTTGATTTGGAGTCTCACGACTACCGAAACCAAGTATTTACACGTTGAAAAACTGGCCTTGGCCACCGTCCAAGATGTTCAACGTTTCCGACACTATATCCTTTTATGCAAGACTACTGTGATTTCCAACTGCAACCCTATGCAACACATTCTTACACGCCAGTTGCTAGGGGGAAAATACTCCAAATGGATCATATACTCTAGGAGTTTGACTTAGAATTTGAATGCGCTAAGTCCAATAAATCCTTGGTGTTTTCCGAATTGATATGCGACCTTCCCTGTTCTGAGACGGAAAATGTAGCAGAGGATTCATTACCCGATGAATCCATTTTTCTAATAAGTTTTGATGACCTTTGGTATGGGGATATCATCATATAACTCCAGACTCGGAATTCCACTTTGTCTAGCATTGATTGTCATCGCATACGCTACCAAGTCTGTCAGTTTATTATCCTCGATGATACTCTTTATTGTCATGGGATTGACTCCGTTTTTCGACGCTGCCTCACATTTGACGAAGCTAAGAAAGCTCTGAATGACTGCCATTCTGGAGCATGTGGTGGTCACATGTCTGGTTATGCTACTGCCCATAAGATCTTATGAGCTGGGTATTTTTGGCCTTCTTTATTCAACGATTGTATTATTGTTGTCCAAAAATTCCATGCTTGCCAAACCTACAACAACAAAATACAATCACACCCTGCTCCTCTACACCCTGTAGTCTCCGTTGGACCTTTTGCGAAATGGGGTATCGATTTCATGACATGTCACCCTCACTCAGTTGGGGGGCATGGATACATTATTGTAGTCATCGATTATTTTACGAAATGGCCTGAGGCAATGCCGACATTCGACAATACCGGGAAGACTGCAACACTATTCATATTCAATCACATCATTTCTCGGTTTGGTGTTCCTCAAGCTATTGTTACTGATCATGGTAGCCACTTTAGAAACTTCATGATGTCAGAACTCACCGAAAAGTTGGGTCTTCGCCATGAAAACTCAACACCCTATTACCCACAGGCCAACGACCAGGTTGAAGCAATAAACAAATTCCTCATTACCATGCCTCGACGAATGATAGGGATTCACAAAACGAGTTGGCACATGATGTTGTTTTCAACATTGTGGGCTTACTGGACATCCGTCAAGTCTGCTACCGGGTTTACACCTTTCCAGTTAGTCTATGGTCTTGAAGCCATCTTGCCGATTGAATGTGAGATACCGTCTCTAAAGCTAGCCATTGAACTTCTCCTGAACACTTCTACTAAAGAAGAACATCTATTATATCGTATGAAACTAGAAGAAACCCGTCATGATGCCACCCTAGTTATAAAAACCTAGAAGAAACACGTCAAAGCCCAATACGACAAGCATGTCAAGCCATGCATTTTCTCTGAAGGTGATTTGGTTCTCCTTTATGAACAAGATCAAGATTTTCTAGGAGCCAAAAAATTTGAGGCTATGTGGCGAGGACCTTATATTGTCAGACGGGTGTTGGAAAAAGGAGCCTACGAGTTAGTGGACTATGATGGTATCCCTTTGAGTGAACCTAGAAATGGGATTTACTTAAAGAAGTACTATGCTTAGATCATCTGTGCATGAGTGCTTGTATTTTATTGTATGATACTTTTTGTGTGTTACTTTAGTGTGCTTTTTCATTTTTTGGTTTCTGCCCTCGACCACTTACCTTGCATTGTGCTTGGTTTCCAGATGTCTGAGTCTTTGTTACCCCACATTGGCTTTGCCAATGGAGCTAGTCGTAGTACTCAGAACCTTGCTTCTGCTGCATGGGCAATTTATGCACCTACAAATGAACTTATCAGTCTACAAGGTGTTTGCCTCGGTCATGTGACCAATAATATCGTAGAATATAGCACCGTCATCGAGTTGTTGACTAATGATATTTCACTTAGTATCTGCCACCTGGTGATACGACTTGATTCGCAGCTAGTAGTGATACAATTAAGTAATGTCTATGCTATCTAAAGTCCTACTTTATTGTGGGTATATCTATGAATTCGCCTCTTGGAACGTCATTTTGATTATATCAAATATCAACACATTCGTATATGTCTAAATACGTTGATTGATGCTTTAGCTAATTATGTGTTAGACATATATCTGGGACTTTTATAAAATCAATCACATAACACATCTATTATACAAAACAAAACAAGTCGATAGAAGCTACATATATATATATATATGAAGCCGGTAAAAGTTTTACAAAAAGGTTTTGTCCAGGACCAAAATATCAAAATATATGAAGCCCATGGCTTCTACAAATTAGCATTATGGATGCCACTCACGATAACATACAAATGCTTGGGATACCCTATGGAGCAGTCTACTAAGAGACTCAGACACACCCACAGTATGGCATTGATAGCGCCTTGGGATCTCCCCAATCGCGATGTCTGGGACATCCACGGTCAATCCCTATAAGTTCTGTTCAAATTCCTCGTATTATTTAGCATCCCATCTTGCCACTGGAGCCACTTCTCCCTGTCTCTAAATGGGAGACGTTCCTAGAGGTCGATACGACCCCACATCTGTGTCATCAAAATAAATTTTTGATTAGTCCTTGGATAGACATAAAAAACATTCTATATAATAAAATTTGCAAAAACATTTAAAAAGAAAAAAATGTGTACTTCTCACCTAAGTCACCACACTGAGCATCCTCAGGTAGGACCAAATTTGGATCTCCTTGGAAATCCAAACCGGCATATGCGTAGTCATTGATCATCATCATCTGGGGCCTCAACCAATCAAAACACGAATCGTTATATTTGATTATAGGCCCTGCTACGTGTCGAGCCATGAGGTTACACCACCTCAGCATCCTCAAATCCTGTGGGGCCAGTAAACCCCAATATACCTGTAGTCACATCAGTTGGACCCTCTCAAGGAAGAAAGACACCAAAATTGACCCGTACCCGAACTGCTTTAGGTCGCCCCTTCTACACTTTGTCAGTTGCCTCTTCATGTTGCGGAGAACTGCATCTGACGAGTTAAAAACTCGAGGCTCTATGCACTCTATTGCATATTGGAAATAGCTCTGGAGAGCCATATGCAGAGGCACGCTCCCAGTCATGCGTGCAATGGTAAATAAGATAGTTCATAGGGTCAAGTCTTGGACCCCCCAAATGGAAACTTTACCCTTGCTTCTCTCCATCCTAGGAACACAATGTCAACGAACATACTCACTCATAGAAAGTCCACCACCCCTACCTCTGGTCAGAGTCGCATGGAATCCACGTTGTGACAACCCCGTTAGAAAATAGATATCCTTGATATCTAGTGTAAACGTGTGGACCTATACATGAAATAAATATTGATCCGCATCCCACATGTGGACCAGGTACTCTAACAACCTGAGTTGGGCTCTCATGCCCAGGATCCTGAAATTTTTTAAGAGCCCACATTCCTAGAGGGAAGCAACTGTACGCGGATCATTTTCGGCAATGGAATCATCCTCCTCGTGTTCCCTTTCCCTCCATTCCAACATTGTGATGATCAATACCTACAATGGAGCCATGAGAAGGAAGTTAGCAACTCTTTTTAACCTCTTGAATAATTTTTTATTAAGTAAAAACTTGCACAAAAATCCACTTTTCGGCCCTCACGGGTGAAGCTTTTGCACAGTGCGATATTCTTGCAGGTGCACTAAAGCCCACCTGTGAAAATATTAGATTCCCGCAGGTCCCAAATGGCTCACTTGCGAGAATGTCTGAGCGCACCTATCGGCCCTAAAATGGACTCAAAACTCTAGAATTTGCCAATAAAAATAAAAAATAATCCATGAAAAAGTTGAAAAATCAGGAGATTACCTTGTTGGTCGAAACTGTGTGCTAAATGATCACTTGTAGCTCCCACAATTGACTGATGAAATTTGAAAAAAAAAAGGAGGTGTGACAAGTTTTTGGCAAAGTAACAATGAAATGGTAAAAAGCCCTTTTTCCCATATTTATTCACTTTTTACTATTTCTCATTTAATTTTTTGTATTATTTTTTATTTTGCTTAAAAAACCTAATACCCTAATGGCTTTGTGAGCATGGTTTTTTGCAAATAGCTGACCTAGAAGTCTGAACGATGGTGTATGAGCATTTCTCTCTTTTTATATTCGTCACATGTACGAGTACCTTTTTAGGGTTTTATAGGGAAAACCTCGAGCTCAGTCTTCATTCATTCTCACGCTAAAAAATACATGAGAACGCAACTGAGTATACTTTTGTCATCTTTTCATACTCGTCATGGTAACATGAAAACAACGAAAACAAGGGAGCATCCTTTAAGCTCTTTTCACGCTCCATAAAAATGAAAATATTGTTGAGCGATCTTGTTCTTTTCACGCTCATAAAAGTATTTGAAGAAAACATTCGATGAGTGATAGTTCATCACTTTTTCGGTCTCGTCGAACTAATTTATGAAAAAGGAACTGGGAGAGTTCTCTTTAAGTGTTTTTTAGACTCTAAAAACATGAAAAACCCCCGAGTTTTCTATCTTTGGACTCGTTAAACAAACATCAAAAGATCCTTTATGGGACCGAACCACTCCTTCCTAGGGTTCATTAAATGTACTCTGAGGGACTCATCCAAAGGATGAGCTTACATCAACAAGCATATGTTATCCTCCTCAAGCTTGCATAAAAATAAAGAGGTACTCACTAGAAATGGTGGGGGAAATTTTGGGAAAGGGATATGCCTTCGTATTTGTATTAGTGGTAGTAAGCATCGCTCTTGAACATGACACTCCCTATTCGTCATTTGAACCCGGTTTGGGAAATCCATTTGTCTCTCATCTAACTTACTACAAGGTCATATCTTGGGTCGTCTTTAAGTCAATGTTGCCAACACCGTTGTCGTGTCATTCATATGTTCAAGAGAAGTACAAACAAGCCCTCCATTGAGTCGACCATCTGTAGTTGTCCGTTCTTACCATGTCGGCCTTCCCTGTGTCCATTTCAAATCATATTCATACTTTGACTTACCCTCAAAATATGTTACTTATTTCGTGTCATTGATGGGGGATACATCAAGGCCCTCTTGTGACGAGTCTTTTTTCGTCGACTCCAACTCATTATCCAGGAATAAGACTTAGAAATGATTTAGTACCTTAGAACCTGCATGCCTTAATGGTAGGTCTCTTCGCTTTCAACAGTGGATTCACATAATTGGTCCCTGATCGAGAGATTCCACCAAGTGTTTGACTTCATCTCATTTATTAACATTCGTTCGGATTGTACTTCGGTACCTTGGGAGTCATTGACATCAATGGTGATTTCCCTTGCACTTGTTAACAATTTTCATCAATGACCGGTAATCAAGTGGTCTCTACCATGTTCGACTTCGACACATGTAATCACATGGCTAGATTCATATTTTTCAGATGATGGGATTGAAAACCCCGGGTCTCATATTTTTGGCCCAGGTTGCGCTAGAGTATTTATGATTTGTATTGACACATAGATCCACTTTGTATGTCGTGTGGATATGTCCTAATCTGCCTCTTATACCACATAGATCCACAGTGTATTCCTGGTGGCTATGTAGCATTTTGATGACATGGATCCACAGTGTATGATTGGTGGACATGGCCTACATTTATGATTTCATTCATTTGTGGTTTGAGCATGGGAATTCCTGCCTTAGAATTGGTATTATATTCTACATATGCTTGATTGTTTGCAGGTTTCTGATTAGGTGCGATCGTTGTTTCTGACACACACATGCATTTTACAAAGTATTTCAACTGTCATGAGTTACAGCCTCATACTTTGGGGGGAATTCGGTTACACATTATTTTGGTCACTCTGGTGGTGTCTCTACAGTTATGTGTTCAGGCTCTCATAAGGACCTTTTGTCTGAGAAAATTGATTGTTGTCTTCTTCCATAAAACATATTTTTAAGATGAGTTCGCAGGCTGACTATGTTGTAGGGTACAAGAATCTTGATTCTCGCAGGCAACCCTATACCTAGCTTGTGAGGTGTTCACAATCTGCTCTATAGGTAGGGTGAAAACCTGTTTCAAAGCTTAAAAGGAAGAGGAAGCTATGAAGGTTCTAGAAGATGATCTTCTAGAAAATGAGTTGGCATTCACATGGTTGGTATCATACTGACTTCTTAGATTTGATGGGATCATCCGCATCCCTTTAACCATCTCTCCTTTTCCTATATAATGATGGGTTTCTCAAGGAAGAGGTTAATAAATATTGAATAAAGAATTGATGAAATAATAGATTCATAATTATGTGAGTAATCTTGTTTTAATTGATGCTTGAGGCCTCCATTTGTCCATCAAGCCTTAGTGTATCTTCTTCATGCAAGTTTGGAGCAAGTGTATGTGTTGGAACAAAGGACCACCGAAAGGAATCTTACGACATCAAGGCGATTTGGTTGTATCTTCTACTTTCACATTAATATAATATAGTGGTATATCCCTTTCCAATAAAATCACTCTTATTTTATTACATAATTCCTTGATCATATGCATAGGTATTCATTGAATATACTTTACTATCTTCACTTTGGTTGGTTGATGTTGTCTTGGATATGATCTCGCAAGAGCACGAGAGCGAAGTAGGAACAATAAAGACCTAAGGAAGTGATATAAAGAATCATGTCTTGTCCTGCTTTGTTCTAGATCCAGGTGGATCTAGGGAGATCTGTTAGTGTCCGCATATACCGATTTATCCTATAACAACCATGGATACCTTTGCTGAAAAATATCATTCATGTATGCATTATTGATTAGAAAATAGTTTCTTCAACAACCATACATGACATATTTTTTAAATATGAAACAAAGTTTGGTTTAGCAACACATCAGATTCATGCAATCCAATCCATACAAATCGTTTAATACTTGTAAAAGAGCAGGGGGTGAATAAGGGTTCTGGGATATGTGAGGGATTGTTTTGAGCAAAAAGTGTTAAAATGAGGGGGGATAAATCATGATTACTGCTCACAAATCATCAAACAATCAACTATATCGTAAATCAAAAGAATATATCATTGTGATTTATCCCTGTGCGATCCTTTAAATGTCATAATACATCATTTCTCTTAGCTATAATTAACTTTTAAGAACAAGGAGTGGATAGTGAATATGGGAAGTTGAGGGGAGTTGTAATGTGCAAAACATGAAATAATGGTAGCGAAAAGAACGAATATTGTTCTTAAAACCAATTAAGTAATCCATAAAAACAACGTTGTATTCAATACAAATGATTGCAACACCAATTAAACAATTACTGTGTGTCAAAACTTGTTCACCATCCCACATCCAATTTCTTTAAAATTCTCAATTAACACAATGTATAATCATACTCAGAATCACTATGCCTTTCAACCTTCTTGTTAAGAGAATTCTTGTTTCTTTTCATTCCCTTCCCTTTTTTATTTAAAACAAAATCAAAAGGAACACACAGTCACATTGCTTCATTTATGTCCAACATATATTTCTATAAATTATCAACCACTACCCATAATTCACAATTTCCCAAATCAAACATAGACACAGGTCCTTTCCCCAGTTAAACAGACTTTTTAAAACTTTCCCGATGTCACTCTTTTGATAATATTAACTAATATGACTTAACATGAAACCAAAATACAAAACCCGAGCTTCATTCCTGATGGTGCAATTAAATAAAACAATGCACGATGTCTCCATAATCCATACACAATAAACAACAAAGTCACAGTAATCATTTTCGCCAAATTGCAATGATCCCGATCAGAACTAATAAAACACACAACAACCACCAAATAACAATTGAAACCACGTTGTAGGAACACAATGACCAATTCATAACGAAAAGAGGTAAACCTCTGACTGTACATTATTGTTTACTCCCAATCAACCAATTTAATAAAAAAAATGAGCTAGGTTATCGATGCAATTGTTACAACAAAAGAGATAATCCCTTGAATGTGTCTCAATTCTCATCCCCAATCACAACCTTCAACTCGATCAAATAGATACAAGACAATACTCAAAGAAACTTTCATAACCACTTAACCAATTTATGACAATCAATAAGATACCCAACAAGAGTGCAAATAGTTGGGGTTATCAAAATCGGGATATGTAACAATGAACACAAGAAGTAATCAAGAGTTCACTCGATCATCAAAGCACAAAGAGACTGGAGGTAGAACATATCAACAATAGGAAGAGACCCTTTGAAACAAGCATGATGGAACCACAAGTTTTTATAACTCTCAGTCTGTGTAATAGTGTGACAGTTCAACACCGGGTAGGGTAGGAAACTATGCAGAGGAGAAACAATTGCTCACTATATAGTAACAAATACCAATAACACACAAAGGCATAACCCTCACTCCTTTCTCAAGGCCGAACCAATTTATAACAATGCCAGTTGAAATGAAGACCTGAGGTATCACCAACAACCATAAAGCATATATCTTGGCATAATGGCCATCCCCTAACCAACTTCGTCGATGCCAATACCACAAAAATAAGCCCACAACCAGGGGAATAACCCATGAATATGGCTCTCGAAGAAACACAGTGACCAATAGGTATTTCAAAAACATATAGAGCAACCCCATAGAAACCTGAATACAACCAGACATAGTTACCATAACTGTGAGGAATCAACGAGCAAGGATAAACATAGAGAAACCCTCTTGTTATCACTCCAGGAGTCCTTCTCAGGTTGTAGCTTGAAAAATCCTAGTAACTTAAAATGTGTTTTGGTTTTATGTTTATATTTGGATCAATGGGATAACTGACCTATTGGATTGGTATCAAGATGGTCAAATGAAACAATGCTTTCAAGAATTAATGATCAAATAGGTAACTTAATGGTGGATGAATAATGTTATGCTTATTAACCAGAACACACATGTGATGGGTGATATAAGATAGTTTAGATTACTATTAAATCAAGCTTATGTACTGACAAAATGAGATAACCGTCATTAGCAGTTAAGACAAACTTGAATCAAAGTACTGAAAGAGAAAGGTAATGGAAGTATGACATCAATAATGAAAGGAAACCGTGTTTTGTATTATATATATGTGAGTCTATTACAATAGAAACATGGTATCTATATCCAAAATCAAACCCCTTTCCTTCATATTAAGGTTTAGGCTTTATATCCCTTACAAAAAAGTTCCAGATCCTAAGAAACTGGATCTAATATACTAAAAATAGAAAGTCAAAACAGTTTCATAAAACTAGGAATAAATCCTATTTTAAGGGTCAACCCCTTATCCTGATAATATTCAAAGCATTTGACAAATGCAACAAGTCTTCATAAGCTGATGGATGAAGTCGAAAATGCCACCTTGACAGACATGTCATTTTTTTCCAGAAATAGGAAACAAAATTTATCTCTTTCACTTTGCTGGCACCTCCAAAATTGGAACAACACATTGAAACAAATCCCCTTAATTATAATCTTCACTTAGAAACCATCCTCGTGCCCTTTAGCATGATAAAACTTGGATCTGTGCAAAAAGAGTGCCATTCTGCCCTTCTCTGTGCTTTCGATGGCTAAAGAAACAAAATTCTAACCTGTAAGCCATTGAAAGCTCTGCTTTCAGTGGCTAAGGACAGTTGTGAAAGCCTTCCTAAGCCACCGAAAGATTTGTTTTAAAATAGTTTTCAAAATTGAAAAATGCATTTCCTCCCCAAGCTTTTGATCTTCAAGGCTATTCCTTTAGGGTTTTTGTAGTCTAGGCAAGGTCTTCCAGGCCTATGTGAACTATAGGATTTTCCTTTGGAAGCATGATATTAATTTTCGAACGCCTAGAAACCCGATGTATTTTCTTGTTTTCTTCAATCATCTTTATTTTATTTTTCTCCATTTTAACATACATCTTAGCAAGCTTATGGAAATAATCATATAGTTCAACATTCCCCTCTATCAAATTTTCATTTCTTTTCTTAATCTCTCTTTCAAGAACTTCAAGTTCATATACCTGCCTGAGAAGTTGATTGATCTTCTGTGATGAAGACTTCTTTGGCTTGCTGGTTGATGCTTCAACAACCTACAACTCTTGATCTTCTTGAGGTGTTGGTGAAGGCAATTCTTCATGCTTTGTCATCTACTCTTGTTGTTCATCATCCTCAGAGTCTGTGTAGGGGAGATTGAGGATGTTCTTATCCTTTAGGGAAGTTTCTTCCTCTGTAGCCTTACTGAAATCTAACTTCTTCTTGGCCCTCTTAGGCTTAGAATAAGAAGAAGTTTGATCAACTTCTACTGGAGATATGGCTCTCCTCTTTCTCTTGCCACTTCTAGGAGTAGAATATTTCTTCTTGTCATCAGGCTGTGTCTCTGTCTCAAACTCATTCCAGAAAAGGAAATGTCCCCAGATCTTTCCCTTCCTCTGTAGCTCCTCAAGGACTATGAGTTTAATGAGGCCATGATGAAAAATCCTTCCCTGAACCATGATTGGTTTTGCCTAGATTTGGTGATCCATCTTTGTTAAACTTTTATGGAGATAGAAAGGAAAATTCAAAGGGCTTCTTACAGTGAAGTGATTCATTAGTTTGAAATGGTAAATCAATACCCTATAGTACCTTCCCTCACCTGTGATATAGACCAAGATAGCCTTCAGCATATGTTTCCACTTCTTCTCCAAATAATACATAGGGATATCTTTGTTCCAGATGATCACTTATGCTGAGGCTTCCAATATGATCTGAATTCAATATTTTTGGTAATGGTGGTTTTAAACCATATTTCACCTGTACCTGGAATCTTTGTAGCTGTTGTTATCAGGGCTTCATCAACCTGGAACTCTTCATGCCCAAATTTATCTTTCCTTCCATCAAATGACAAGGAAAATGCCTCTGCAACCTGCTAGTGAGAGCCTTGAAGCTTCTCATAGTACCTGTAACATCCCACATCCTTGAAGAGCTGACATACTTCAGGGTGTGACTCTAAGTAGCTAATATCATTGAGCTCCTTCCTAAGTGCAGCTCCTCCTCTCTTCATATGGAAATGAATGCTCCAAAACCTGCAATAGACAATTCAGGCTAGGGAGACAGACTTAGCGCAAAATGGGGGAAGTTTGGGCTCAGTGAAGACGGGTGAAATATGAGGAATGTGTTCTAATCAATCTATGAATTTGAGGAATGTGATAGAAATTAGGATTTGAAAAGATCATGATTTGGTATACTCGAATGATAGGAATTACACAACCACGCGATTTTATGAATACTGAAGTTAAAATGGATTTGATATATCACGCAGAGGGCAGGTCCTAGATTATAGGACATGTGTAGGGTTAAGAAGATTTAGGATAAATCAACTCAAAATCATAATAACACTTAATCACCTCTTCCCAAATCACAATCGACCACTTCACTTATCCTTTCGAATGGTAATGAGTAATCATAATACTTCGCCCTGATGTTTTATGTGTGTGAAAAGACGTACTGACTATTTCCAAGTTCCTGCACTTTCAATGGCTAAAGTATCCCCGAATTTTGTGTTTAAGCCACTGAAAGATAAGGCTTTCGATGGATTAGAAGCCGTTTTGAAAAAGTCATTAGCCACCGAAACCTAAGTTTTGAATTTTTTGAAGGAAAAAACAAATCAAATGTTTTTCAAACTTTATTTACAAGCTGGAACTCATTAAAATTAGACCCTAAAATTTAGAAATGTATTTTCAATTACCTCCTATTACCTAAAATAAACAAATTTGACTGTGTTATTTGAGGACATAACATCTGGCTCCAACTGGGATAGATATCGCCCTGCGAGGTTTCCAAGAACCTAGTATTTCCATTCGCCCTTAGCATTGGGCATGGATTCATTTGGCCTTGACCATTGATCCCCTGCAAACCTGTAGCTTTCCTATGATGTTTTAAGAACAAGAAAACATGTGCCTATCCATTTAACTTGAAAATCCTGCAACCTGCTCAAAAATCATTCACAATTTGTATTGTGCTTAGTCCATTGGGATATGGAGTCATTTAACCTATGCAACTGATCTTCTGCAAACCTATAGCTTTTACCATTGGGATATGGATTCAGATGGCCTTATTAAATGATCCCCTACAAAATCTGAAGACCTGTGCAAGTGATATTTGTACACCTATATCCTTCTTTGCTTATTCAACAAACTGACAATTGAAAGAGACTACTTGCTTATAAAAAAATCGTATTCTCTTACTCCTACTCTAACCAGATCTGCACTCAGGTTAGGTAAAGGTTGATTTCCATAACATCCATCCAAGAAATTTTAATACTGAAGAAATATCATCTTTATCACTGATCAACAAATGATGTTTGACATGAAACAACAGTGATAAGAAGTCTTTCAAGAAACCATACTTACCCGAAACCACTGGCAATCCAAAGAAATTTGAAACTTTCAAGATTTCTGAAAAGTATAACTCCATGAATGCTACCATTGAATCCTTGAAAATAAGATGATTAACATGTTTCTCCTCGGGAAACAGTTGCACATCTATGGAAGCCTCTTTCTTAGCCATGACTATTCCTCTACAGGAAGACTGATCATCTTCTTGTCATTTTGAGATCAACTTATGATCATCAAAAACTACAATTTCCTCATCAGAATAATGCTCACCAGAGGATAATGAAATAGGGTTTACATCATATGGATTAGGATCAGCTAAGAACATATAATTTCCTATGAAATCATCAATTATCATAGGCTCTTCCTAATTTAAAAATTGATCATAAACTTCACATGTATACATGTCTCTAGAATACTCTGCATATACTGAAGAATCTTATTCTGAATTTGAAATATACTCACTTTCAGGTTGTTGTTCCATATTTGTTTCATACTCACTTCTTTCTTGATCTGAATCTGAAATAAAATCACGTGCTCGCTATTGTTCCAAAAATGGTTCACATTCATTACCTTCCTGCTCAAATTCTGAAACATATTGACCTCCTATCTGCTAACATTCTGATTGCTTATGTGCTTGCAGATTTTTAGAGTAAACCCACTCTTTGATCTTCCTGGAAGCATGGATGTTCCCCTCTACCTCTCGAGCATATTCAAACAAGCTCCTTAAGGATGAAGACTTGCGTTCTAACAGAAGAAGGGCAAGTTTTGAATGAAGAACCATAACATAATATATCATGCCAGCTATCTCTGAAGGCCAGATCTCCAAAGGCATGTCATGATAGCTGCTACAAAATCTTCGATTGAGGATAGGCAAAGATTCACCCTTCTCTCTCTTCAAAGCATAAAAATCAGCAAAGTATGAATCTAGTGATTTGCACTCACCCCCAATATTTCAAGAAAACATTAGAGAACTCGACCCAAGAGCCAATAGAATCGGCTCTCAGACCCTTAAACCATGCAACACCATCTCTGATCAAAGACTTGGAGAAAAATCTCATGATCACATCTTCATGAACAATCTCAAATCGCTCAACAAAATCCTCAAAGGATTCCAAGTGCTTCTTCTTTGAAACTTGATTCTCTCCAGAAAACTGGGGAAGATATCCATAACAGTCAAGAGGGTAAGGATTAAGAAGATAAGGCAGCCTTAAGGGTTTGAACATATTCATCCTTATCTTAATTTGAAAAGAAGTAGGTTGATTATGAGAGATAACATGTTGATGAAAAGGTTCAGTAGTAATGCCACAAGGTGTTGAGCTATGGACAGGGTTTGAATCAATTCTAACCTCTGTATGGTTACGTGGCTGATCAGATTCAAGGGATATTTGAATACAATAATCGTCTTTATGAATGGGCTGAGGTATAGATACTGAATCAACATCTACAATATAAGCAGTATGTAGATCTTCTTCTTCTAAAGATGGATATATACAAGAAGGATGATGATTTTCTGAATATACAAAACAGAAAATGATTCTCTTTACACGCGAAGGGAAAAGAATGAAAGAGTTGATAAAGAAAAATAACAGTTCATGAAGCAAACTAATGAACTTATACCTAGATTTGAAATTCATCTCCTTCATCTTCTGTCAATTGGATCCTTCCCAGTGGAGTGTTATTAAACTCGGATGGATCAGGGAAAAAGGAGGCTTTGTAAATATGCCCTAACAACAGGGCTAGATTTTCTTACCCTTTTACAAACAAGTCTGGAGAAAAGACTCTACTACAGGAAAATTGGTATGAGTATAGGACTAGATTTTTCCTGGTTCTGCTTGCAAAGAATTCATAGAAGAGGAGAAGACCTCTTCCAGGGCAGATTGTTCAACCTGTTTCCCTAAACTATGTACAAAAAAATTCTCAGGAAAAGGATTTATAACAACAGAATCTAACGAAGGCTCATCACCCTTTGGATTCTCTAATTCAACTACAATCTTCTGAGAACAAGAAGCTTCAACAGACGTAGGCTTAATGGAAGGTGTTCTAGGTGTAGATAAAAAAGAAATACCTCTTGATATACCTGATCTAGATGTCCTTTCTGCTATGGAAGTTTGCCTTTGTAGAGATCTTCCTCTTCTAATGATATTCTCTAGGTATGCAACAAGTGTTGCTGGTGGTATCTCTTGATTTTCTCTAGTATGAGCCCTCCTCGTAGCCACAGTTCTTCAATGGAGTCACCAGATAGAATATTACAACCAATGAAATGTACAGGCTTTGTCTATCATCAAAGATGGATCTATGCCATCTCGCAAGGAAGATGAGCTTCGATCTCCTCTCCTCGACAATGACGCCAATTTGTTATCACTCCAGGAGTCCTTCTCAGGTTGTAGCTTGAAGAAGCCTGGTAACTTAAAATGTGTTTTGGTTTTATGTTTATATTTGGATCAATGGGATAACTGACCTACTGGATTGGTATCAAGATAGTCAATTGTATATAGTCAAATGAAACAATGCTTTCAAGAATTAATGATCAGATAGGTAACATAATGGTGGATGAAGAATGATATGCTTATTAACCAGAACAAACATGTGATGGGTTAAATAAGATAGTGTAGATTGCTATTAAATCAATCTTATGAACTGACAAAATGAGATAGCAGTCATTATCAGTTAAGACAAACTTGAATCAAAGTACTGAAAGAGAAAGGTAATGGAAGTCTGACATCAATAATGAAAGGAAATTGTGATTTGTATTATATATATGAGAATCTATTACAATAGAAACATGGTCTCTATATCCAGAATCAAACCCCTTTCCTTCATCTAAAATTTTAGTCTTTATAGCCCTTACAAAATAGTTCCAGATCCTAAGAAACTGGATCTAATAGACTAAAAATAGAAAGTCAAAACAGTTTCATAAAACTAGAAATAAATCCTATTTTAAGGGTCAACCCCTTATCCTGATAATCTTAAAAGTATTTGACAACTGCAACAAGTCTTCATAAGCTGATGGATGAAGTCGAAAATTCCACCTTGATAGACAGGTCGTTTTTTGCCACAAATAGGCAACAAACGTTATCTCTTTCACTTTGTTGGCACCTCCAAAACTGGAACAACACATTGAAATAGATCCCCTTAATTATAATCTTCACTTAGAAACCATCTTTGTGCCCTTTAGCATGATAAAACTTGGATCTGTGCAAAAAGAGTGTCATTCTTCCCTTCTATGTGCTTTCAGTGGCTAAAGAGCCAGAATTCTAACCTGTAAGCCACCAAAATTTGTTCTTTCGGTGGCTAAGGACAGCTGCAAAAGCCTACCTAAGCCACAAAAAGCTATGTTTTAAAACAATTTTCAAAATTGAAAAATTCATTTCCTCCCAAGCTTATGATCTTCAAGGCTGTTCCTTTAGGGTTTTTGTAGCCTGGACAAGGTCTTCCAGGCCTGTGTGAACTATATTCTTTGCCTTTGGAAGCATGAGATTAATTTTTGAACGCCTAGCAACCCTATGTATTTTTTTGTTTTCTTCAATCAGCCTTCTGTTCTTTTTCTCCATTTTAACATACATTATAGAAAGCTTATGGAAAGAATCATATAGTTCAACATTACTCTCTATCAAATTTTCATTTCCTTTCTTAATCTCTCTTTCAAGAACTTCAAGTTCATATACCTACCTGAGAAGTTGATTGATCTTCTGTGATGAAGACATCTTTGGCTTGTTGGTTGATGCTTCAACAACCTGCAACTCTTGATCTTCTTGAGGTGTTGGTGAAGGCAAGTCTTCATGCTCTGTCATCTTCTCTTGTTGTTCATCATCCTCAGAGTCTATGTATGGGAGATTGAGGATGTTCTTATCCTCTGGGGATGTTTCTTCCTTTGTAGCCTTACTGAAATCTAACTTCTTATTGGCCCTCTTAGGCTTAGATGAAGAGGAAGGCTGATCAACTTCTACTGGAGAGATGGCTCTCCTCTTTCTCTTGCCACTTCTAGGAGTAGAATATTTCTTAGAAAAAGAGTTATTCTTGTCATCAGGTTGTGTCTCTATCTCAAACTCATTCCAGAAAAGGAAATGTCCCCAGTTCTTTCCCTTTCTCTGTAGCTGCTCAAGGACTATGAGTTTAATGAGGCCATGATGAAAAATCCTTCCCTGAACCATGTCTGGTTTTTCCTGGACTTGGTGAGCAATCTTTGTTAAAATTTTATGGAGATAGAAAGGAAAATTCAAAGGGCTTCTTCCAGTGAAGTGATTCATTAGTTTGAAATGGTAAATCAACACCCTACAATAACTTCCCTCACCTATGATATAGACCAGGATAGCCTTCAACAGATGCTTCCACTTCTTCTCCAAATAAGACATAGGGATATCTTTGTTCCAGATTATGCACTTATGCTCAGGCTTCAGATATGATCTGAATTCAATGTTTTTGGTAATGGTGGTTTTAAACCATCTTTCACCTATACCTGGAATCTCTGTAGCTATTGCTATCATGGCTTCATCAACCTGGAACTCTTCCTGTCCAAATTTAGTTTTCCTTCCATCAAATGAAAAGGAAAATTCCTCTGCAACCTGTTGGTGAGAGCCTTGAAGCTTCTCACAGTACTTGCAACATCCCACATCCTTGAAGAGATGACATACTTCAGGGTGTGACTCTAAGTAGCCAATATCATTGAGCTCCTTCCTAAGTGCAGCTCCTCCTCTCTTCATATGGAAATGAATTATCTTTTGAAGACCATGGGCCCAGTCGGAAGGAGTTACTGTCTCATCTGTAATCGTATCAATTATGTGATTTGNATGTTGTTCATTTGCAGAGAATAGATGTTTCATTTGAAGATTATCGATTGGTGTTCCATTTCCAAATGTTGTTAGTTTATCGCTTGTGAATTCCTTTCATTTTCGCATACGTTGTTCCTTTTATCAAGTTCACATTTTCCATTCCTTTCGCTTGATTCACATTTGATGTTCCTTCTTAAATATATAGTAGATCGTTGTTCCTGTCCAACATGTTAAATAATCATTGAGAGGTTGATTCATTAAGTGGTTGTGTAGATTAAATTATTGTTTCTTAGATAAATGAATTCAACAAATTGATTAATGTTTTGATTCATGGTGTGTTATTGTTCAGATTACAATTCTGTTGAGTGATTTGTTACTTTCAAAGTTTTTAATGAATGAGTGAAGAACTTGATTATTGCAGTGATTTAGATAGACTCAGATTTTCTTTAGTTGAATTATCTACACAATTTAAACCTCTACGACTATCTGCATAGACTTTGCTGACATTCTTGAAAGAGAAGATGAATTCTCGGTTGATAAATTAATATCAGACTAAGGTTGTTTTTAGGACATCTTTAGAGCCCAACAACCATCCTAGCGTTGACCACTCTGGAAGTAAGGAGGAAGTCACACCACATATTCCTAGAATGTTGAAGTTACAAAGTAACGAAGGCCATAGATCAAGGGGTTACGTGGACACACCTTGACCGTGAGATCGAATGGCTTGAAAGGATATCAGTCTCTAGGGTGACGTGGCATGTTGACGTCACCTAGGGTGATGTGGACCCACATTGTACATGCCACTTGGATTCATACATTTCACAGAACCTATGTGCCCATTAAAATGTGACACATGTCACCCACTATAGGGGGCACGTGTCATATATGCCTTGCCGCATGTCACCCCCAAAAATTTCCTGTTTGGTCCATTTGGTGGGAGGAGTATTCAAAATCCACTTGTCCTTGCCCCTGCATCCAGTACGTCACCATGTGTGAGGGTGGACCCTTCGGGAGTCCGGGACTTCGGGACTTCCGAGGTTTGGAATGCAATATCGAGGGTAAGTTGAAAGGCCTGAAGGCTAGAGCTACATTGTGAGATTTTGGGCTCCTTCGAGAGTTTGGGAATTCGGGACTCCGGAGGACATGTGTGTGGAACAAAAGGGACGTTCAACACTGAATGACGAATTCCCCTCTAGCCTGTGTGTTAGATGAGGATCAACTCCAGTTGTTGGATTGGATGGTGGATAGACCTTCCCTGAGGGAGTTAGGAACCTGGAGATGGTACGAATGAGATGGACCCACGTGGGCGCCACATGGACCTCGACTCTTAATGCCCAAATAACTTTGGGAGGTCATAAATTGAAAACTAGAGGTCGGATTAGAGCTCAGTAGCAGTCACTAGAAAGATACAGATGAGTAGAAGAGGATGAAGACCTTGAACAGGGGATTTGAGATGATTAGAGGAAGAAATGTTTTTATGCCCTATCCCTAGAAATGGTAATTAGGGGTCAGGTGTGTTACACCTTGGAGATAGATTAACCTCATCTCTGAACTAAATTTATCTTCACACCACTGAACGAGCTCTTTAAAATATGTTACCTCTAGAACACAACCAACGAGTGTTATTTCTAAGGTCCAGACCTAGTTCTTCTTTTTCTTAGCAGGAGATAGGGCCTTGTAGTAGTTGTAAGCTGGAACTCTTGATATTCACGTCTGAACATGTTTAGTGTATCACCACAATACAATTCATTTTTCTTAATTGACATTATTTACATTGCTTTCTATCCTTGGTAATATGTTGCATATGAAATTTTACAACTTGGCATATTAGTTCTTATTTAATTTACCACATATTTATTTGATGATTAATAATTGTATCTCTTGTTTCAAAGTTGTTAGTTTGCACGACATTGTTTTTAATTTATTACAATGTTTATGAAATCTTCACCACTTTAATAATGAAATTATGTTCACACAAGTGGCAAGGGAAATAAATGTGATGGGGAAGTGGTGAAATAATGTTGAGGTGGATAGAAAGTGTTTAAGTATGGAGGTGTGAAAAAAGAAATGTAAAGTGCATTACATTGAAGGCAAGATTGTGGGTGTAGGACACAAGGCATGGGGAATGGAAAAATATGAAAGGGACTCACTCCCGCATCTGCAAAGAGAAAAATAACTAAGTATGGTGTTATCACATGTTCTTGCAGGGGGATGTTTTTCCTTTTCATTTGGCCCTTGGGTGAAAAAATGCGAAAGAAGGGGCCTAAAAAAACCCACAAATGTGTGTCATCCAAAGGCGGGGTGCATTGTGCTAAGGCATGCACATATCGGAGGGGAGCTAGCACTCGCTAAGCTCTAGTTCAGGAGTTCAGGGATCAGGAGAGTCAGGAGTGGCTCACATCAGTGCACCCAAATCCCGAAGTTGTGAAGCACTCAAGAGTGGGCCCAAGGTCGCAACCCAAGGTCATGTGGAAAGGTTGGTGCCCATCATGAGGAGCCTTAGCCATCGGATGGAAAGAAATCCCGACAGTTGATTCGAGTACGGCGATTTCGTCAAATCGAGAGTCGAGGATTTTGTTTTCAAGTGATATGAGGATTCCCAAAGGGAGAAATCCCGGAGCGCCTGTGGAGATAAACGTTCGGTCATGAACCAGGGTTGCATGAGGGTAAAGGTGCATATTTCACGAGAGCTATGCCAGGGGCTGAAATTTAGGTGTTGGCCACAGAAAGAGGCCGCCATGTTTTCCAGGTGCCAAGTTGACTTGGCCCATCCTGATCCCGATGCAGACAGTTCATGAAAGTGAGGCGGCAGTTGAGACATCGTCTAATTGCACAAATGGAAAGCCAGAAAGGACTGGTAGAGCAGAGCTTTCATTTGAAAGGGGAAGGCATGCACTGAGGATACTGCATGCGCAGTCTGAATGAGAAGACACAGACATATGGCATTGGACGAGAAGCTCAAGCACACCTCTGATGGGAGAATTTTTGAGTATATGTATGTAGTTTTGAGTTTTACGAGAGGTCAATGGTTGAGTAGAGCTCCCATATGTATTTTTTATTCTTCTAGAGCTATTCTCTGGTTATGTAATCGATTTGAAACTTTCACGTTAATAGAATTCAATTCTTTGTTTCCTTTCATTTTTGTCTGTTAAAACTGTTTAAAACACTCGGGCATGGATGATCCAGTCGAGGATTGTTATGCTACTGTAATGGAGGTTTGATTATAGAAGTATCATGGTCATTTTTACTCATTTCCCGGTGTATCTTTTCCTTGTTACATTGAATGGCTCGGGCATGGAACATTTAGTCGAGCTGTTGCAGTTGCAGGATGATGGAGGTTTGATTCATCCTGTTGCTGTAACTGTGTTTCTTGCAACATATTTCAGTGTCTAGAGCTTGAGCTCAAGACTTCTCTTGAGCTCGAGTTTTTCATCTCTGAGCTGCTGGAAGGTCAGATTCCCATAGCATTCTCATTCACCTTTCTCACTAAGTCTACCCTCTTCTCTCGCTTTAACTCAATTTCCTGACTAAAGTTAATGTGGCCCTCACGTCGCTGTGCATTTCTTGTCCAGTCCTGTGTTGAACATCATTTAGATTCTGAGTTTTGTCCATTGACCTTCATCCATACAAACCAACATCCACCATATAACTCTGATTGATCTGTTGGATCTTTTAATGACTTATGGTTGAGTTTTAATTTTGCATGCGTTAATTAACCACTTGAGAAACTTAGTGAAATAATGAGGAAAGAAGAGGAATTATGACAGCCATATATACATTTTCAGATCTGAAATGAAAGAATAAACAGCAAACCATAACACGCAGATTGGTAACGGAGTTCGGCACAACTTTGCCTACGTCTCCGGGCCTTTTTCTCTGTGGGGGAGGCTTCTTTATTTCTGTTCAAAAGCTCAAAAGTACATAGTTGCAATGCCAAATGGATACAAGACTGATCTGGTCATGTTCTTCCATATCTCCAGAACCATGCAAAGAAAACGGAACGCAAAACGGACGTCCGGAGCTCCCAGAAATGGTCCGACAGCGTCTCCTCCTCAAAAGCTTCTCTGCCTCAAAATGGCTTTGGCTAGGCTTCTCCTCAGCATAAATCTACTATGAATGCCCTCCTATGGCCTCAAACAGGCCTGGGTTATATAGCTTGGAATTTGGTTACTCATCTCCAACTTCCTCCCAAAATTTAGGCTCCAAAACTACCCAATATCTCCCAAAAATGGAAGAAATTCATTAAAAATAGGTTTATTAACAATAAAAACCCATTTTAGTTATAACAAATGGGCACTGGCCCCCTTCATCCATGCGCACACCCTTTGGAACGGTCATATGGGTTAATATGGCCAAGCTCTAGCCCAAAGGGCTAAGCGCTGGCCCCTGTCCTGCATTGACACATGGTTATGTTGGCGCAACCATACGACCGTTGGTCTAACTGTTGTAACCGCGCCCCAAAAGGTGGTAGAACCCGGTCTTGTGGTAAATACCTAGGATCCGGGGCTAGTCCTATTCATAATCTCCCCCACCGAATCACCGCGCTCCAGTTCTATTGTCATGTGTTGTTGTATGTTGCGCAAAGGGTTGGGGCTAAGCCCCGACCCTTTCCCCCCGCCACTTAAGCATTGACTCAAACTTAAATAAAAATTACGTCGATTGGTTAATAAGCACCACCGGTTGGGCGATAGGTTAGCCCATCCCTACCAGTCCTTTGCGCTACGGGAGGTCGCTGGTTCGAATCCTGTCCAAGCCATAGATTTTACACAAAAACCAACAGCCAACCACATGGTGCCATGTGGTAGCCCGTGACTGGGCCATGTGACACCTTAAAATCCAACCGATATATGCCACGTGTTAGTCACCTATTGGTCCATGTGCCTGCCACTTGTCAGAATTCATACTGCCTCGTCACCTTGCCACGTCATTCGTTCCACGTGTCACCCTTCCAGTGGTGACACGTGTCACCTCTGCATTGGTCCATCCATACGTCAAACCGACCCGTTACGTTCTACCATGTGTCGTCATTCGAGGCTGCCACGTGTCATATGCTGGAGCTGCCACATCACCTGTATGGACCGTACGGTCTGCACAGTCAGCATTACACGTGGACTGTACGGACTGTACAGTCATCCCCCTTTTTTTTACCTGTTTGACTTTTCGGACAGAACGCGATATCTTCTCCATATGGAGCCCGTTTGACAAAGTAAATATACCACCGGAATCAGGAAGATGAG
>SNQJ01S0022569.1:162797-174259 GCA_010110895.2 Picea sitchensis
TGGAAACAACATGATGTATACTATCCATCCATGGATGTTTTATCTGCATGTGCATTTTCCTTCATGTCCAAATACCTTCATCAATCTTGCGGTCCAAAACCCATGACTAGGGTTGACATCAATGACAACAATCAATCTTCCAACAAAACCTTGTGATATTTGTATTGTACATGCACATGCAAGTTGAATTGGAAATTGATTTTAGATATTCAAATAACCTATCTTTTTTGTTGTCAATATTGGTTTTTCTATTCGTAGTATAGGTATCCAATCTCACGAAATTTCCAAATTATACAGATAAGCTAACTTGTTAGTTTGTTGATGTCCAATATGCATATCGTGGAACTTAATCTATAGAACAACAAATTTATCTATTTTGGTATATGCTTTGATTATTCCATCTACACCATTGACCAAGCCATCTTTTGAATCGTAATTGCACACATATATTTCAACTAGCATGTTCAATTTTAGTACCACATGGAAAGGACCAGTAGGTGTATGTTGATGGTATGGTATATTTCCATGGTTATCTTATTCTTGGTCGATTGCAGTTAATGGGCATTTCATTACTAGGCATGAGAGATAACATGCACTTTGTAAATGTGTTGAAATTGCACAGAATAGATCTAGATAAACAATAATACACACATCTGCAGAGAGAATTTGAGAAAGAAGAAGAAGGAGAGAAAGAATGAAAGAATTCTCATTAACCGTTTTGAATAATGAATAATTTACACATTATATACTCTGTATAACTCAACAATTTTGAATAGAGGATAGCCAATGCACCATAGTGGTGGTCTAGAGTGATCTGGGCACACACCAGCAGTTACGGGAGTGAACTGTCACCTAGTCTAGTCTCTAAGACAATTACGGGAGTGAGTTTCCACCTAGTTGAGTTAAATAGTCAATTAGTCTACAGTTAATTGACTGAACAAAGAGTAGTGAGGAGTTAAATCAAGGAATCAAGGCTAATGCACCAATCTGGTGATGATACCAAGGCAAGGTCGAATTAGCATGGTGATGATCCCAATGTTGCATGGTGACAAAACCAATGCAGCATCTAAACTCAACTCAACTAGTCAAACTGAAGTGTCAACTCAATGATAATATTCTCCAGGTGGAATATTATCCCTAAATTATAGGAGATTGGATAATGACTAATTATAACTAATAAACAAGGAAAAACCATGTGTGAAGTAACTCCAACATCTGCCCTGAACATCACTATGGTGAAAATAAAGATTGGGTCCCGACAACGAGGCCATGTTAGGTACCCAAGTACAAAAGATACATTGAAAATAAAGGGAGGAAAGAGGGAAAAACTCATGGGAAACCCCCCCCCCCTCAAGGTACAATGTATGTAAAAGAATAACTATAGTTGCTAGGCAACTGTGTCCTTCACTCCAAGATGACTTCGCAACGAATGGAAATTCTGCTCAGTGAAGGTCTTGGTGAATATGTCTGTCATCTGTTTTGCTGAAGGAAATAAATATAAGTCGATGATCCCCTCATGTAATAAGTCCCAGATGTAGTGCATGTGGATCTTGATGTGTGGATCTCAATGTGCTTCATCTTCTACCTCTGAACTAGATCTCTGCAGAACTTCAGAGTGCTCTGGTTGTCACACCAGATGACGATCGACTGATGAAACTGAATGCCTAACTCAGTGAGAAAATGTTGTAGCCACATAGCCTGAATGGTTATGTTAAATAGTCCTCTGTACTCTGCCTCGGCTGAAGATAGAGAAATGAAAACTTGCTTCTTGCTCGACCAATAGATAGGCCCGGAACCAAGAATGAGTGAGTAACCAGATGTGGACTTATGATCAATGCTATCACTAGCCCAGTCAAAATCAATAAACCTGATGAGATATAATGTAGAGTCTGTTGCATAATGAATCCCAAAGGTGATGGTGCCCTGTACTATCGAAGGATACGCTTTGCAGCTTTCCAATGTAGCTCATGTGGCTCCTGCATGAACCTGGAAACTATGCCAACTGCATATGAGAGGTCTGGTATGGAGTGTGTGAGATACAACAAGATCCCCACTAGCTGTCTGTAAAGTGTGCTATCAACCAGTGGAGTCTCCCCACCATCCTCAAGTTTGAATCCTGATAGGAAAGGAGTCGAAGCAGACTTGTAGTCTTTCATGTGAAATCTCTCAAGAAGATCTCGTGCATACTTGGCCTGAGACAGTTTGATGCATGATGCATCCTGACTAATATCAAGTCCAAGGAAGAAGTGTAGAGGACCCATGTCTATCATCAAAAACATGTCATGTATAATCCTGTTGACTACAACAATCGCTGAAGTCGAGCACCCGATGATCAACAAATCATCAACATACAAAACTAAAAGTAGAAGTGAATCAACCGTCTTGAGCATGTAGACATTTAGGTCTGATTTACAACGTAAAAAGTTCTATGAAAACAGGTAGGAGTCCATCTTGGTATACCATGCCCTCAGAGCCTGCTTGAGGCCATAAAGAGACTTCTTCAATTGACAGACCAAAGATGAGTTCTGCATAAATCCCTGGGGCTACTCCATGTAGATCTCCTCAGAGAGATCACCGTGAAGAAATGCATTCTTCACATCCATCTGATGGACTTTCCATCCCTTGGCTACCACAATGACAAGTTCCAATCATATGGAATCCATCTTCTCTACTGGAGCGAAGGTCTCATCATAGTTAATACCATGAACCTGTTGAAAGCCTTTGGCAACAAGCCTGGATTTGTATCTGCTAATCTATCCATCCGCTGCGCTCTTGGTCCTATAGACTCATTTGCATCTGAAAATTTTCCTCCCAGAAGGAAGGGGAACTAGATCCCAAGTTTGGTTCTCAAAGAGGGATTTGTACTCCTCCTGCATGGTGGATTCCCAAAAGGGATTTCTAGCAACCTCTCCATAAGATTGAGGATCTGAAGACTAAACCAATAAAATATGCCTGGAGGGAAATGGTTCAGTGGCAGTGAGTGAAATAGAAGGCTCCTTGAAATCAGATTGAGTCGTCCTAGTATCAGTTGGATCACCAACGAGATCCCCTGTAGCCTGAAGAGTAGTTTGTTCCCAAGTGGGCCTCTGCTCTGGCTCTGCAACTACATCTGGATGCTCTGAATCTACAACCGAATGTACTTACTCTAAATATGAATCATCTGAGTCCTCTGAATTAGAAATATCATCTGAAGAAGAGTCGGCATGTGCATGCTCATCATCTTAGACAGGTGGAAGAGTTAAGGTGTTTGCATGCGGCTGTTGAGGTACATGCAAGACATTTTCCTCGAATTGGACCCTATTCTCAATGATGAGCCGGTCTGAGGAAAGATCAATAAGTCGATATCCCTTCACACCATCGGGGTATCCAACAAAAATGAACTCAGTGCTATGTGGATCAAGTTCCTTCTTCTTTTCAGAGGGAATCCAAGCCGATGCATGTGAACCAAAAATGTGAAAGTGGGTCACTTCCGGTTTGAGGCCACTCCAAGCCTCATAGGGGGTCTTATCCTTGATAGATATATGAGGAGATCTATTTTGGATGTATGTTGCAAAATTAAGTGCTTCAGCCCATAGTCTCTGTGGTAGTGAATTTGCATGCAACATGCAAGATGCCATCTCCTATAGAGATCTGTTTTTCTGCTTAGCAACTTCGTTTTGCTGCAGAGTATAGGGAACTGTGTGCTGCAACTGGATCCTTGCCTCATGGAAAATATTATGGATCTCATGATTTACATACTCTTCCCCATTATTAGTTCAGAGGACTTTCATCTTCTTTCCAGACTGTGTCTCAACCAAGGCTTTGAATATTTGAGGTGTTGAAAGACCTCAGATTTTTGCATGAGAAAGTAGATCCAAGTAAAACGTGAGAAATCATCAACAAAAATGAGAACAAACCTTGATTTTCTGATGGATGGATGCAGAAAAGGACCCATAAGGTCACTATGGATCAGATATAAAGGTGCAGAAGCTCGCTGAGACTTTCCTTTGTTGAATTTCTCTTGAGGGTGTTTTCTGAGAACACATCCCTCACATACTCCCTTGGAGAAATGGATGTCTGGTAGACCGTCAACTAATCTGTTCTTTCTAAGATGTTGCATGTATCTGAAATTCAAATGTCCAAACATTTCATGCCATATCCTACTACTTTCATCAACATGAGTAAGAAGTAAAGAATAATCAGGTTCAATGAATTCAAAAAATGTATACAATCTAGAATGATGATTTAGTTCACCGGTTGCAACCCTGGAGTTGGTTTTCATGTTGTAGATGTCCACGGAATTTGGTGTGAATATGAATTTCTTTCTGGTGCCAAAATTCATCATCTGATACATGGAGATAAGGTTGACAAAAATTTTGGGAACGTGCAACACATTCTCGAAGATTCCATTGGTGAGTTCAATCCTTCCTTTGCCGGTGACTTCGACAAAAGAGTTGTCCCCCATCAGAATAGGAGGACTTTTGCATGCATCCAATGAATAATATATTTCTTCTAAAGAAACCATGTGATGTGATGCCCCTGAATCTACGATCCAATCATCGAGAGAGGAGTTGATTGTAATCAAGGCATGGCTAGAATTGCCTTTCTTGGAATTCAGATCTTTTGCCTTCTTCTTCTTTGCACCCTCGGGGATGTGATCTCCAAGGTTGTTTTTCTGAAGTATTTGAGACATCATATCTATTTTTTTTTTCATGCATGCAGATTCTAGATGGAATCCTTTGTGTCAGTACATGCATGTCTCTCCTTTTCTTCCCTTTTCTTCTTTGGATCCAGAGGCATCGATGAAGGGTTTTGTGTACCCTTCCTTCTTTGGATGTTCATGAGATTTATGTTTATATTTATGTTTATATTTCTAATATTTGTGGCTGCCATCATGCACAGTGAGTGCATGCACCCTTGGGCCTTTGATTGTGCCCACATTGATGAGATTGGTTTTCTCTTGTGTCAGGGATTCGATAAAGTCATCAAGAGAAGGCATCTTCCAGGTGGCTCCAGAGGCGAATCTGACAATATGGAATGTGGATACGAATACATAGAATTCAGGACCAATATTGGAAAGAATGGTGAGAATTATTTGTTTCTCCTCCTTCGATTTATCAACCCCGCAAGATTTTAGTTGCGATAGTAAATACTTGAATTTTGTAAAGAAATCTTGGATATTGTCAAATCTTTTTGGATCCAATGTGAGAATCTCTACCTCCAGCATGTGTCCCCTCATCTCATCCTTTTTTCCAAAGAGCCCTTCCAAGGTGGTCCAGGCTTCATTGGGAGTCTTACAGGAAGATATGTGAAAAAGGAGATCGGGAGAAATAAGACTGCAAATTGTTTCGAGTGCCTCATCCATGAAATTTAAATACTTGAATTTTTCTATCGCTGATGTCAGTTCTGTATCTATATTCAAGGTTAAACTTTACAACCCTCTGGTTTGGAGATGTATGGATATTTTCTCCTTCCATGCAAAATAGTTGTAAGGTGTAAGAATGAATTCTTTTTGGAATTCCATCTTTCCGTTCTCTTCAATCTTTTGTACCTGCAAAAATTTTGGTGTAGATTTTGCTTAGAAGTCCATCGGCTCTGATACCATGTAAATGTGTTGAAACTACATAGAATAGATCTAGATAAACAATAATACACACATTTGCAGAGATAATTTGAGGAACAAGAATAAGGAGAGAAAGAATGAAAGAATTCACATTAACCGTTTTGAATAATGAATAATTTACACATGCTAGACTATGTATAACTCAATGAGTTCGACTGGAGGATAACCAATGCACCATATTGGTGGTATAGATTTATCTGGACACACACCAATAGTTATGGGAGTGAAATTCCACCTAGTCTAGTCTCTCAGGAAGTTATGGGAGTGAACTGCCACCTAGTTGAGTTAACTAGTCAACTAGTCTTTAGTTAACTGACTGAATAGAGAGTAGTGAGGAGTTAACTCAAGGAATCGAGGCTAATGTGCCACTATGGTGATGATACCAACGAAAGGTCGAACTAAAATGGTGATGATCCCAATATTTCATTGTGACAAAACCATTGCAGCATCTAAACTCAACTCAACTAGTCAAACTGAAGTGTCAACTGAAAGAGAATATTCTCCAAGTGCAATATTCTCCCCTAAATTATAGGATACTGGATAATGACTAATTATAACTAATAAACAAGGAAAATTTGTGTGTGAAGTAACTACAACATACTTGTTATGCATTGTGACATCTTTGTTTTTTGTAAAATAGGCGAGGAAATGTTGGGTCATCTAAAGCAACTCGCATGCAACTTGTGTTGATATATACCAAATCATTACTTATTTGGTTGTTTGTTCACATTTTGTTCAAAATTGTAATAAAATTTTCATTTTTTTGGTGCATTGTAGTATGTAATTCAAAGTTTTTATATTGTCTTTCAAGAATTCATGTGTTATTGTTTGCATGTTCATTGTAGGTTGTTAAAAAATTAGACAATCATATATGGGTTGTGCTTGGTAAATATGACCATAGAATATCATATCAATATTTCCAATATATTTGGTTTGCACATGTTTTATGTTTTGTAGACAGTTGTCAATGGTGTATAAGAATCAACTTCCAATTAAAGAGGCTTCATCTATGAACACAAGTTGTAGTTAATCATAAATCTTTGATAATGTGTCTAACATTTCTTTGCTAAGTGGAAAAACCTGGGACTTGTTAAAGGGCATCGACAATGTAGAGTGGATTGTTGTTCCACATGAATTATATGCAAATTTACTCATGTATGCAAGTATCAGTCCCTTTGGTTTCAAAGTGCATGCATCATATATTTGTATAATCATTTGGAATAATTCTTTCATTGTAAATGTCTTTCCCGTTCCTGCCCCCTGTAAGGAACAAATGCATCAACGTGTGTATGTCCTTACATTTCTTCAGTGCAATATCCTTGACAATTTATTGTTACTCTCTATTTAGTAGCCTTCTAATTTTCTAATATTCTTCGTTTTCGAGGAGAAATGGATGATCTATGACTTGAAAGCCGAGATTGATACTTTTTTCATGCTCGATTCTCAAGGAAATTGAAATTCTTCTTGCAAATCATACTCTTTGCAATGAGATCTAGTTGTTTTTCATTTTGTTAATGTATCGTCAATATTCATAGGGTTATCTAGTTTCTTAAGTGCACCTTCTAAATTTCCCCATGCTAGGTTGATGTTGTATGCAAATTTAACTTCATTGGTTTGTATTGTAGTCTCATAGAAAGTATATGTAGTTTTCCATGTAGCCAAGTTATGTTTTAATGTGTCTTCACTTTGTTCAATTGGAACATATACCAATAGTTTCTCTTTATAGAAGTTTTCATAGTCAATGTATTTATTGTATTTGAAAAATTGTATTACGTTTTCTTTTTTTTCCTTTTTGATAGTTGTGTAACATTTTTCTTGTAATTTGATACAAATTATGCAAGGAAGATATGCTTGATAGAAGGTGGATGTTCGATGTAGTAATCAATAATAGAGTGGCACATCATGTCTTCTAAATTATCAAGTTTTGTTGACGGGCATTTATGACACACCGTCAACGGGAAGGGAAGATCCAGACCGGGGTTGTCTAATTAACCCAAGTCGTTTGGGATAATATCCCCTGATGGGTTTTATGTCTCCTTTAGCCAACTAAGATCCTAAAATAACTAAAATATGTGGATTAACTAAAGATAAAACTCTATCAATCGATCACTGCAAATGCTTAACTAACAGTGTTCATGTACAATGGTTATATATAGTTTACAAGCTCTGAACAAAGCCTTGTGAAAGTAATTGTTTGATATAATGGATATAAACAAGATTAAAATTAAACAAAAGTATTCTAGTAATCTAACTACCAAACTAATAAAAAATGAATGAACAAGATTGTAAATGATATAACAAAAATAGACAAAGCAAATTAACATTTAAAATATGCAATCACTATTCATTCACAAATCAACAAATTAAATAAATAATAAACTAAAATTCATCTCTCTGTATTTGTATGAGCTCCTCTTAACCCGTGTCAAGTGTAAACCTATGACAAAGTCAAGCATAATACTTCTTGAAGAAACTCAAAGAAGTCTTTTATATTCCAGAACGAGTTTATGATGACAGAAAGACAAATGATTATATATCATGTGACTTTAGAATGTCCAATAACTGAAAATGAAAGAAAATATAATCCTCAGTAATGGTGTTACTAGCTACCCAGCATCAGATGAAAACTCAAAATACTTGAATAGATGATCAATCACAGATATCAACTAAACCAAAAGATAATGAAAAGTATAAAAAAAGATATGACATAAAAGATTATATGCATAACAGACTAAAGCTATTTCGTTACAAATAACATTTCACATCTAGAAATTACATGAGAAAACAATGAAAAACATTGCACAGTCTACACAGGACGAAAGCCAAAGAGTAAATTGTTTTCCCATATAGTTTCAAAAAAAATGTCCATCATATGGTCCAAGAGGAATTGGGATAATAGACTCTTAAAGATTGACAAAATTAATACATAAATGATAGCAATTAATCATGTATTGATAAAATAGACTAAAGCTAATTTAAATCAATGCATAATCAATTACTCAAAGAATATGAAGATATTATAATGAAAACAAAGTCATTTTACTCATAGGACAAAATCCATTAAGCAATCTGGAATTTCATATTCTTTTTCGAAAATACTGGTCTATTCTTCCAAATCTCCAACCATCTGTTACTCCATTTGAAAAATAAAAAGTTTACAAAATAAATAATATACAAAAAAGAAAGGATAAAAATCTTCCTCTGAATTTTTTTGGATCCGTTGGGCTCTAAAATTTCTCATATATTTATGCAATGAATGAATAGTCTAGGTGTCACTAATAATTTCCGCCACCTTAAATTTGCCTCGTAAAGAGACAACAATATCTCTCAAATCGTGCATTTGTTTGGGAAAAATCTCACAAGTAAGCTAAATGGGTCCATTCTGCAGATGGGTTTTTAACCATTGCTTCAGATTCCTCATGGTTTGGCTGCAATCAGTCCCGCAAAATCATCTATTTTTTCTTGAATGCATTTCCAAATCTTATCTGTTGTTGCTCATAAATTATCTGTAACAATCCAATATTATTTTTGGATCAATTATCTTGAACGTATTTAGATAATAAAATCAAGCCATGATCAGATCCGTACCAAATAAATGATAATAGAAACCTGTGAACCAAAATCAAACCAAATTAATAACCTAAAAATTGTGAATAAAACAAAATATAGAACAATAAAATCAAAATGAATTTAAACTAACTATAAGTTCTAAGCAAATATTGTTTATATTTTCCTTTCAAATATGATCTTAAAATTCTAGAATCTTCAAGTTGATGGAGAGGAGAAAAATATTAATTTTGGATTTTCACAAAATCAAACAAATGATAGATAATTCTTTTTTTATTTTTTATTTTTATTTTGAAATAAGATGCAAACTGAAAAAATAATTTAATTAATTAAACCTACCAAATGATTTTGTGAAAATGATTGCTAATGATCAAAAGAAGAAAACATAATCATAATTTAAACGAAAGTAAACAGTTGATAAAAATTAATGTTTTAGTTTAAATTAAGGTTTCTATGTTCATCTCTCCCTCATTCAAATTTGATCAAATGTGAGCAAATGTCATAGAAAAGATGTGTCGCAATAAAATTTATTCCTGTAAAATCATTATTATTAATCCATGTCTTCAACCAAACCATTCTCATAGCAGATAAATTCAATAAGAGGTAATAACAAACTCCTAAATTATGAAGCTTGTCCATCAACATAAAAAATCTGTAGAAAGAAAAATGAAATGGCATTTGAATTTCATGAAATTCAAACCAAACAAAAGAAAAGAATATAAACTCAAACCAACCTCGAACCAAATCAAACCAATACCAATCCAATCAAATCAAAGAAAACAAAAATGAAGAATCCAAGTAAAATTTCGAGGGACCCTAGATTTTGATTAAAAATAAAGAAGGGGGTTGTTGGGGCCCAACAGGTTCTTGTTTTAATTGGAATGGTGGCTCGAACTTGAATGTGAGTTCATATGGTGGAGATGTTTTTATGAATATACACTCTCTTGAGTTGGAATTCAATGGGAGGGAAAGCCCAATATGGATTGATTGTTGAGATGACATTTGTTGAATATTAAACAATGTATTTTTTAGTGTACATATCATTTGTATAACATCGATTTGAATTCTTTCATGTTCCTTGCATATTCTCCTAAATGAATTTTTCATATATTTGTCAACTTTGGTCATGTACGAGCTACAATATGATTTTGCACCATATGCATTGAGCACATATTGCAAATATGTATTTGCATTCCATATATTTGGCATGTCCTTGGAAAAATTGTCATTCCAAATATGTGAAGGTTTTCGTCTTAGGAATATCTTTGTTTCCTTTAGTGTAGATTGTATTACTTGGATGTACTCATCTTCTGTTAGGTTCATTTCCATTAACAAGTCCTCAAATCTCATTAAGTCATCATAATTTGTTTTCTCTAGATATGTGAATTGGGAGTTTGATTTTTCAATATGAGCTTTGTCTACTAAACTAATCGATTTGATGACTTTTGTTGTTTTGCAGCATAGGAAAGTTGTATCCGCAATGTGAATTATTTCATTTTTTACAACTTATTGTATGGTAATGCTTATGCACTTTATCAATTTCTGGATCCAAATTATTTGTATCACAAGTTATGTATTTGTCCAAAAATTTCTCAATTTGTGAGTTACTATCCTTTCCATATATTGGAGCATATTGTATCCAAAATAGTCCATGTTCATGTTCACTTCCCCTATTTTGGAACTCTGTTACAAAGTAGTAGTTTGATTTTTTTCGAAGAATGTGTTTTCATGACATATCAATTTCTTTAAAGCATTGATTCTATGTCTATAGTAACGAGTACACGTAGTTGGGTCATTTCTTATGAGGTAATCAATGTCATCCTTTGCTAATGTTTCAGTTTGCTTTCCCTTTTTCCTGTTCCTGTACAACTCAATTATGGTAGTCACTAATGGATTCCATTGATGCTCTGCACTTGTAAATTTCATGAAAAATGTTGGAGGCCTAAATTATCAGATCATTGCTAATATGTTTTTCTTGATTTGTTGCAAGTAATCAAGAGAGATGCGAGTGTTATTCAAATCTATGTATCCAATGCCGGATTTCAAGATTTTCTCTAAGTTTTCTTTGTACTTTACATCTATTACTAATATATTTCTTCCTCTTAGCTATTCTTTTCTTATTTGTATCCATATGGAGAACACTTTATCACTTATTATTCACATTGTTTTGAAAAACATATTTTTCGTGTGATATGAAAAATCACCACTTGTTTGTGACAATTCCCATTGCACTATTTTTTGGTAGCTAAATATTTTTGTAATGTCATTGTCATGTAGGTATCTATAGAATAGT
>SNQJ01S0022569.1:237745-249395 GCA_010110895.2 Picea sitchensis
ATAGATCTTGTTTAATTAGTTGTTGATTAATGTAGTTGTCAGCTTACTTTTAATGTCAGATTTTAATTTCCATTCTTAAGCACTTTCTTATTGTAGTTTGAATTGTTAGAATAGATCTAGCATAGTTTCATTTCATTTTATTTCTTTCATAGAGTTAAATTGCAATTGTATTTCTTAGTTAATGATTGAGTTTAAGTATGAATTTTGCTTATGTAGTATAGAACTATAATTATGATCTTGTTATGTTGTTGATGGTTTATACATGAATATACAGGGTATTTAACATTGCTTTTGTCATGGCTAAACTCTCCTTGGATTGTTTAATCCATAACTTTCACTTTGCTATTGAGATCAATATTGAGCTTATACCGCTTGAATTGTCCTTTGTTGTCAAGTGTCATCGAGATATCATCTGACACCGAAGACATTCACACAACCACCAACATTATATTTGAATTGTCATAGGTTAAAAGATAGTTTTCTTGTTTTCATAGGTTAAAGAATAGTTTTCTTGCTTTCATAGATTAAAAAAGATAGTTTCTTGCTTTTGTAGATCATAAGAGATAATTTCTTGCTTTCATAGCTTAGGAAATAGTTTTATTGTTGTTGTAGGGTAGATAGTCTTTGCTTTGATAGATCAGATAGTAGTTTGCTTATCATAGATTAAAGGTTAGTTGCTAGTCTTTCTTGCTTTCAATTAAATAGATTGCCTTTCATGAATTAGAAACAGTTTTGAGTTAAGAACATAGTCCACTTGCCTCTTAGGCTAGATAGTTGTTCAATGAGAAGTTTTAATTTGATTGCTTGCAGTAGTTATAGTTGTCTTTTCTTACTTGTCTATTTTCTTTAGTAGGTTAGTTAGTTGTCTTTGCTTACTTGTCTATTGCTTTAGTAGGTTAGATAGTTGTCTTTACTTGCTTTCGTAGGTTAGTTAGGTGTCTTTGCTTGCTTGTTTATTTATTTGCTTTCATAGGGTAGTTACTCATTGAATATAGGTTGGCAAGTTAAAATAGTTTGCTTTTGTCATTTTCTTATTGATATGCTTAGATAGTTTATTTTTCTTATTGTTATAAAATAGTTTGGTTCAAGTAGTGTTTTTACTTGTTTTCTTAGAACTATCCATCGATCCTTGGCCCAAAAGTACTTGGGTTACCTAGTTTAAAGTTGCTTAGTAGGGTTTTCTCATTAGACAGTTTTGCTTGAGTAGATTAGCCTTGGATAGCTACCTTCATTAGTTAGACTATACTCCTACCAACCCTTCTACCTTTGGCATATATTTTTATACAACTCTAAGTTTACTTACCCTGGGTTGACAATTTAATTGAGGGTTTTTACTGTGTTTTTAGTGCATATATAACACCCATCATTTTTGGCATCGTTGCCAAGCAGTTGTCTTAAGGTAAGAAGTAGTTAGGAAATAGATCATCCTTAGATCTTAGCATTATATTGGTGGCGGGGGAGCTTTAATACGAGAGGTAAGAACTTGTGCATCTGCTATAGCAGGTTCCCCCAAACCTAATAGTAGTTTTTGTTTTTATTTTTGTTTACTTTCATGAATAGACCTAGAAACCAAATGGTAGATTTTTCTTTTGTTTTTTCTTTCTTTCATGAATAGGCCTAGAGACCCACAAGGTAGATACATTAAATCTAAATCAGACCTTTCAACCAAGGTTCCTTCTGATCTCCTTGGGGGAAGGGACGTTCCTCTTATAAAATCCGCAGACTGATACCGAAAAATAGAAGCTAGCTCAACTCAAAGAGCTAAAATAGTCTCTGAAGAAACTAACATGGGGAGAACTATAGAAAAAGAAATTGAAGCATCAGTCATATTAGGTAAGGAGGCAAGACCACTCAAGTCTTCCACAGAACCAAACAATACAACTTTTTCTTTTACACCACCACCAGGGGACCTTAATTTTAAAGACATCATAGACCCTGAACAGGTGAATCTTTTGTTTGGTAGTTTAGCCAATGTAATTATCTCTCAAACTAACACAGAAACTTTGGCACCAATAGTCTCAACCGAATTGAGTAGAGTCCCAGACATCCAATCCATAGGAAGACCTTTCCAACAAAGGGAAACCTTGTTCTCTTCAAAGGTAAAACCACCCATGTACTCTCTTTTTGGAAATCAAGCCAATATGGATGATCATGAATGTTGTTCCTGAGTTTATACTTTAAGGTTGTAAAGTATACCGTCACGACATCTGTAAAGGTAAATATAATTAAAGGATAATAATCAAAAAGAAGGGTAAAGCAGAATCAGTTTCTCAACTGCCTCTGTCTAGCTTCCCGTTGTTCTTGGATGCTGATATCTATCTCAATAGAAGCCCATGAATATTATAATTCAGCCCGATTAGTTGTTGTTTGTAGAATAGCATTAAATAGGTTTAAAGCAATACTAGTTTGATCTTGGAGACCAGGTTCTATGTTGGGTTGTCTGTTATTTGGGACAATCATGGAGAGTAAAATTTTATTTAGTTGTGAAAGAATTCGATAAATTGTTACTTTGGTTTTTTAAGAGACGAGAATAGGAAAAATATTTTTGAAATTCAAAATAATAACATAAATACAGTTGAGGTCGTTTCCTGGACTTGAAACAATTTAAGAATCGTAAAATAACAAAGAAATACTACTGAAAAAATATGAGGCTTTAATCAAGAAAGAATCTCATATTGTAACAGGAAATAAAGAAGAAAACGAGATTTCTAATGAAGTGTTAAATATCATGGTTCAAATGATCCATAGGTCTTAAAATTACTGATAGCAATTTCAGAGGAAAAGTTGTAAATAATTTGATAACCAAATCAATCTAAACTATAAAAGATGTATAAAATAAACTTCAAATTGATCATTCATTAGAAAGACATTGAAAGAAAAACATAGAAAAATATGGTAAACAAGGTTAAAGAACACATAGATACAAGTTGGCAGGATTCAAAATCTCGTCTGTATTTGTATATCACAGTGGGTTGGAAAACTTTTAATACAATCGGCTCTCTCAAAAAACCAAAAGCATTTTCTCAGTCTTCTGAAAATATATTTATACATGATCATCAAATATTTTCTCGTTGGTGATTAACCAACTTCCTAAGATTACGGTTACATGGATGAATAATGTCAAACCGTTTACATTTCTTTTCTAACTGCTTTATTATTCTAATGATGAAAATATTCAAAAGAGTATTTTTATGTTTGTGTTAACGAACTTTCTTCTTATGCCTCAAGACAGCGAATACATTTTCCCAAAAACTTCACCAAAACTCTGGGAACGTCTGGTATCTCTTTTGCCTCAAATATGAAGAATCTTTTCTGTAATTCGAGCAAACGATCTTCTATTATCTTCTTTGTGAACTTAATAGTTTGCAACTTTAAGTTCGGTACCACTATCCATTTGTCGATTTCGGTGATATTGATTACCTTAATTTTGGGGATCTCCACCTTCATTTCCTCCAAATCTTCCTTGAACCTTAGCTGGTGCTTGAAAATGTTAATCTCTCCTAATAACCCAAGACAGTCATTTTTTCCAATATTCAATGAAGTTTTTTCTAAGAGATCAAAAATTCCTTGACAATCATCATTGACATCTCTGGTTATTCTTTTATTTTCGGCCAGGTCTGCTTCCCACACTTTGAGTATTACATCTCCTTTAACCTGTTCTGAAATGGATAGTTTTTTAATCTTTTCGACCTCTTGCTTTGTTGAAAGGGCTACTGCTTTTTGGAAAATCGTTCTGGCCGCTTTCACTTCTCTTTCTTTCTGGAGAACATTCTCCAAAGATTTATTTGTTTCCTGAAAGTAATTATGGACAATTTCCAGATTTAAAAACACTTTATGTTGTTCTTCTTCTATCTTCAAATGTATTCCCAATACCTGAGCCTGGAAAATTTCAATCTCTACCACTTGATTTGAAATAGTGCTAATCTTATCTTGTAATTGTTTATTTGCTTCTTCTTGCTTTAGGACCTGTGCCTAAGTGACCTATATTATCTGATTTGCTTCCTCTAAGCTTGTTTTCATTTTCTTAATCTCTTGAATATCTTTTAATCTAGCTTGTTCTAGACCCTTTTTTATTCCCCAACTGATATTTATTTCGGTTTCTTTCAATTTACCCTGTAGTTGAGCTATCGTTTGGTCTTTTTGTTCCAACATAGTTGTCAAACTGCCCACAGAATATAAATTTGTCGAGATATAGCCTATTTGCTTATCTCAACCACTTTTATAATGTGGTTGTGTTAGTGTCAAACTGCCCACAGAATATAAGTTTCTTTCCATCTATAATGACCCTATGCTTTTTAACCATCCCATATCCTCTTGGATGGATTTCCTGTTTCAAGATTGCTCTTCTCTTTTTACTGAAAAAATAATCTGATGAAGGAATCTCATCCCTAGAAATTGGCTCCAGATCACTAACATACAGAGTTCCCTCGTGGGGGTTTCCATAAGTGGACTGCAATGGAGTCAAGGAAGTAATGGGACTTCCAAGTTCTGTCGATGTTGTTCCTCCTGTCTTTTCTGGAACATCCTTAGGCATTTCTGGGGATGTTTCTAGCTCCTTTCCCTTCCCTGCCTCTGATTCTTTTGTCTGGAAAATTTTTGTGTCTTGTGAAGGTATTCCAATATCCTTCATCTTGCCTTTAGTATTTTCTTTGTCCTGTATATTTGTTTCAAAGCCTGGGGGAGGCCCTTCCTGCTCTGGAGGTGGGGTCGTAGCTTCGCCCTGCAAAATTTTGGGTAAACAACTTCGCCTATGGCTCTGGAATGACGTGAAACCAATCTGTGAGTCAGGTGGCAGGGCTTGTACTCTGTTCAGTACCTCTTCATAGGATTTAACCTCCTTGAATACGTCATCATAAACAGATGTTTCGTGCTCATAGGCTTTTAAATTACAATGCATCAAATGTTTTCTTACTAATTGATAGGGGTCATGCTTTCTGTGTTCAATATCTATCAATTTTACTTCTTCTAGTGATTCAGCCTCTACTTTAGAATGGCCTAGATTCAGTAATGAAAATTTCCCGATATGTATAGGGAAAGTTGGCCATGACTTCTTCTAAGCTTCCTTTAGCTCTAATCCAATGTCGCCTTTTACTATCTGGTGGGCTACATCTCTACACACCAATCTGTCTAGTAGGAATTTAGGGAGTGCATGAGGGGGAATAGAACAACCATAAACCCTAATGTAGGAAAAATTCTCGTCAATAAACCAGTCGGCTATTGCTTTAAGATTTTCTGTGACTATATCAGAAATGCGAGGGGGTTCGCACCCACAAAATATTTTATGCATCAGAATTATAACAAAATGACAAATTTCATAAAATGCGTCCTTAGCATTTTCTTCCCAAAGGGCATAATGATATTCATGAATGGGTTCTGGACAGGTTATATTCCAACTGCAATTCATTAAGGGAAAATGAGTCACGTAGCAGATTGCATCCATAATGTATGCTGACATGTAAAAGGCCACTAGTTGTCCCTTAGATTTTGCAACTCTGTAGTTTGAGATTTCTTGTGTTAGGTTATCCAACAAAATCTTACTCTAGTTAAAAGCATATCCTTCTGAAGCTTCTTCTAAAAAGGGCACCCAATCTGCATGAAAATGGCAGGGATCTTTTCTCCCGAAAAGTCTACACAACATAACGGCTACGTAAACCATGTATTCATTCAAGGATGTTGTAGCATAAAACCCATGGGTATCGGCCCTAAATTTTGATGGACATCTCCACCAGTCTCTAATTATATCAGGATAAGTTCGGTCTAGCTCAGTGCATTCTTTCCTCTGAAATTCAGCTAAAAACTCAACATTAAAAGTATGTTTAGGATTTGGCGAGAGTTTATACATTACTTGTATATGTTCTAGCCTAAATGAGTTGACGATGACACCTTGATCGTTTAAGATGCTCCTCGTCGGGATATCGACCTTTTTCAGAGCCCAACTGATCATATCATTGTATGCCACGAGCCGAGGGCGCGCGACGATCTTATGAAGCTCTGATTCTGCTATGTCCCGATAGTGATTCTCAGAATCAGTATGAGCATTCTTGAATTAATATTCCAGAAACTCAGAGATTTGAGTCCAAGATTTAATGGAGTCTATAGTGTGTGGCGTGGTGTCAGAGATGATATCTCCTTCCTATGTATCTTCACTCTTCTTCGGTGCCTTTTTCGATGCCATGACTTTACGTTAAATGGAAAACCTGTCACAGAAAAGGAATGAATGAGCTCAACTGTGTGCTTCTTGCGGTTGATAAAATGAAAACAAAAAACACAAAAAATCAAATGCTCTTTTAATTCATTTAACAATGACGGGATTGACACAGCTGACAAGAATTCAAGACATTTAATGCGGTAGATATTTTACTGAGATACGCATTAGTACCACGTATCACCAGTTATTCTTTATTTAAATGGCCGCATTTTGGTGCCTTTGAATTTTAAAGAAAACTCAGAACATTTTACTCAATCGGAAACCGAAACATGAATGAAACCCTAAAAAATGATTATCATTAATCATGCTTTGGAAAAAGGTTAATTTGTGCTAATCACATATTAAGAGTCAAGATTTCGTTTTTCGGGATTTCGGGGATCGTGTTGTCGAAAGGTATGTATTCTCGAAATCCGATCTCCGAAATCGCGAAATCGCGACAAGGTTAATTAAGACTTAAACGTTTTAGCGAAGTAATTGATTGATATTAAGCGTTTCGGGATTTCGGGGATCGTTTTGACAAGAAGTATGTCATCGATGAATCTCGATTTTCGAAGTTGCGAAATCACGACGTGTTTAAAATAGGACTTAAATTTATCTGAATTAACTAACTAATCAAGGTTAAGGACAAAACAGAGTTAGTTCGGTTTAACAAAAATTATGGGTCGGGATTTCGGGGATCGTTTTGACAAGAGATGTGTTATCACTGAACCCCGAATCCCGAAATTGTGAAATGATTAACTTAAGCCTTAACTTTTTGCGTTAGAGAATTAATTAATTAGCATTTTAACTAACTCTCTTTATTTCGAGAAATCGGGGATCGGGATTTCATGATTCAATTTGTATTGAAAAATATGTTTTCAGCAAACCCCGAATCCCAAAAACTCTTTAAAGTTAATCTTAACTCCATTAGGTTTAAAGCTTATCATGATTAAAATAATTTTATAGAAAATGCGTCGGGATTCTTATAATACTTTTAGGTTTTTGTCTTTTATTATTTAAATAATTGAGTTCTTCGGGAAATCGGTACCATGCATTTGGGAATGATAACGAAACTTGTGTTTTATGAAAAGCCGAAACCCGAAAAAGGAAAGTTTAGGTCTTAGGGATAAAAAAATTAAGAATTGTTTCAACAAGGAAGACCATAACAATGTAAGACACAGGGAGGAAGAAGAAACTGGAAACCAAACTGAAACTACCTTCGGGTTTCCGATTTTGGACACCACTCCAAATGTCAACATGAAGAATATTCCTCTCTCAACATTGCCTACCTTTTACAGTAAAAACGGTGAAGATCCAGACACCTTCCTATTTGAATTTGACATCTTGTGTAGAAGCTACAACTACATACAAGATGCCCAGAAATTAAAACTCTTTCCTGCCACCCTCAAAGACTCTGCACTAAGATGGTTCATGGGGTTGGGAGAATCCAGTATCAGGTCTTGGGAAGCCATGAAAGACATCTTTCTTAAGAAATACCAAGACTACTGCAAGACCAAAGAGTCTCATAATGACATCTTTAAAATCCAACAATTAGAAGACGAGACCCTCGAAGATTATATGGAAAGATTTGGTTATATCTTCCAGAAGTCAAAATACCATGAACTCCCAGAGGATGCAATTAGGGCTCTTTTCCTTAAGGGAATTTTAGAAGAATATCTAGAGATGCTTAACCTGATGGCATCAGGTGACATCTCTCATAAACTGTTTTATGAAATGTGTAAAAATTACTCAAGGAGTAGAGCCAAAATAGGAAAGAATGTTCGGGACCCTTACAATAGAAGCTTAAAACCAATTAGTTCAAGTGGTATCACAAAAGCAGAGATAGGGAACCTTTTAGAGAACTTCAAGACATATATCTTAAGCACAATAGGTTCCCAGTTGGACACCCAAAAATTAAAAAGAAACAGGAGGAGGAAAATGCAACAATGAGCATATATTACCCAAGATGCCCTCAAGGGAATGTCCATTAGATAACATTTCAGTTTGTGGCTTCTATACAAAAGACCATGTGACTGAAAAATGTCCATCATTGCCCGGTTTATTAGACATCTATAGGAGTGGAGATCCTGGGGAGTCTTCTTATGCACCTAGGAGGCCATGGCAGCCTAGGAATCAACCCACATACCTGGATCTACAGTCTCAAGTTCCACCCTATTATCAACAATAACAGTGGAACTCACCAGGTTGGCAAAACTGGTCTACTCAGTTCCAACATCCTTGGATTCAAGGATGGAGGAGTAGACACAACCAAGAAATCCTCAGCAAGCCCACCTATCCCTATGTCCAGCCATCCTTATCCTCAATTCCCACCAAACACTTCCACCACCTCCTATTCCACAACAACAACAGCTACAATATCAAAATGCAAGCTCCCCAAGACCAACACTCTTACTCTATTCATAAACCCGTCGTCCAAGTTTTCTTCGGCCTTTTCTCTATTTTCTGTAATTTTATTTTCTTTATAAATATTTTTAATAAAATCCCAAAGTTTTACAGTTTGGAATTTTATTTCTTTGTAAATATTTTAATAAAATCCCAAAGTTTTAAGGTTATCCAAGTTTTCTTCGGCCTTTTCTCTATTTTCTGTAATTTTATTTTCTTTATAAATATTTTTTAATAAAATCCCAAAGTTTTACAGTTTGGAATTTTATTTCTTTGTAAATATTTTAATAAAATCCCAAAGTTTTAAGGTTAATTATTTTATTTTATTTTGACATATGCGCTTACAGCACCTCACGTAAACAAAAATAAAAAAATATGCAGCCGATATCTCTCTTAATCGACTGGAATATAACGTGTGTGGGATCGCGTATATTTTTTTTTTCAGTTTGGTAAAATGTTAACCTTTGTAATTTTAATATATTAATTTTTTTTCTAATTTCAAAATTTACTTTTACCTCTCTTAATTGACTCGAGTATAACGGGTACAGTGACCTGCAACTAATTAATTTACTTGTAGTAAATGGATATTTTTTATTCAATTGGGTAGAAAGTTAATTTCGTAATAGATGGATTATTTTTCGGCTTAAGTAATCAATTTAAATGGATACTTTTGGTTCAATTTGGTAGAAAGTTAATTTTGTAGTAGATAATTATTTTTCTCGTTCATTTGATAGAAACGTTAGACTTTTTTATAATGAAAAAATGCTGGTAAGAATTTGTTCCATTTTAAATTGATTGGCAAGTAAGGAATACGTTTAATATTGTAGTAAATAGATTCTTTTTTAGAAATTTTAAACTCTTTGTATAATTAAAAAATACTTGAAAGATTTTGTCAAATTTTAAATTGATTTATATTATCAAAATTTAAATGATTATGATTATATATAGGAATATATTTTAAATTGATTAGCAAGTAAGGAATAAGTTATTATTGATTGGTAAGTAAGGAATAAATTAATATTGTAGTAAATACATTTTCTTTTGTCAAATTTTAAATTGATTTATATTATCAAAATTTAAATGATTATGAATATATAGGAATATATTTTAAATTGTCAAATTTTAAATTGATTTATATTATCAAAATTTAAATGATTATGAATATATAAGAATATATTTTAAATTGATTAGCAAGTAAGGAATAAGTTATTATTGATTGGTAAGTAAGGAATAAATTAATATTATAGTAAATACATTTTCTTTTAGAAATTTTAAACTTTTGTATAATTGAAAAATATTTAAAAGATTTTGTCTAATTTTAAATTGATTTATATTATTAAAATTTTAATGATTATGAATATATAAAAATATATGGAAAATTTAATTTTTTTTGTTTTTTATTTTTATATTATATAATTTTTTATTTTTATTATTTTTGATATTACAAAATTTTGAGTTTTTAATGTTTGTAAATCAAGGAAGTTTATTAATTTGCTATAAAATTAAATAACTACCTATATATTTGAGAATTGAATTTATTTTAAGTATTTGGGAGGAATGATTGTTAACTTCCTTACAACTAGTGAGAATGTTGAGCTTTTTATGTGTAATTTTTTAAATTTTTAAATAAAATGAAATTATAATTTATAATAAATTAATATTGTTAAAAGAGAAAGTAAGCTAATGTATGAATTTAATTTTTTTTTTAATTATTCTCAAATTTATTAGAAATTTTTTAAAAGTTATAGTTCCATTTTATTGATGGGCATTTTGATTGTAAAACTTTGCTTTTAAGAGTTTTTTTAAGAGCCCATTTTAAAGCAATCCAATTGTTGAACTTTTGAAAAAAATGAGTAAATCAAGATGGAAACAAAATAAATTCATCAAAAAAATTGAATTTGTCCACTTATTAACTCACTCCATTATTAAATACTACTATACCTACAACCATGGTTTGTTAGTGTTCTTTTCCAATGTAGCCAACTAGTAAGCTCATGTTGTCATCCTTATTTACCCAATTGTGATAGCTATCCTTGGCTAATGTTGGGCCTCTTCTAGTTGTTATATATAGCGGGCATTCTATTGTATTGAATATAGAGAAAATAACAAATAGCATATATTTGTTGTTTTGTTCTATGAAATCTAGGCTCATTTACGATACAGATTAGACACAGTTTCCTACATGGTATTAGAGCAGGTGCTTCTTGCCCTACTTGTGTGTGATAGATTATTCAACTATGTTTTCTTTGTTGTCAGGTTTTGGCATTGAAGATCACCTTTTTTATTTGCATAAGCCTTGAGTCTTGACTATTCCTTTCATTTGCAAGTCTGTCACCTACGAATTCTAGATCTAGTACAAGTTATGTGTTTTTCCACCTACGCACACAACCATAGGTTGTAGTCTTAGATCTATGTGGGCACACTCTTAGAGTGCTTGGGAGATCTCCAGTTTATGGAAGTTTTGAATCTATGGGGATTGAAACAAATCGACGGCTCCATTCCATCGTCGATTAGGAAGCTCATGAGGTTGAAGAAGCTATGTCTCAAATCCAATAAGCTCAACGGTTCAATCCCTCCATCTCTAGTAAATATCCACAGTCTTAAGGAGTTAGATCTGATAGAAAACAAATTCATGGGAGGCATCTTGATTACTTTTGGAGGTCTCATGAATCTACAAGTTTTGAAAATCTACACCAACAGGTTGACAGGTCTTGTTTTCACCTCGATAGATGGTCTCTGCAAGCTCACCAGTGTGGATTTCCATGGAAACCTTCTTAGTGGTTTTATTCTTCCATGTTTGGGAGGATTGTCTTCTCTTTAGTCATTGGATATGCTCATTAGATCTCATATCTAAGTAATAATTGGTGGCCAATTAAATCGTTGTTGGTGTTTAGATCCACGATATTACTCTTCCTCGGATTGTTACAATCCACCATCATTCTTAAAAGGGGGTTTGGCTCTCTTTTTCAATGATCATTGTTCCTTTATATCTTTGGCTTGTTGTGATTGACCACCTCAAGGAACCCATTTACCACTTGCTAAAAACACATTAGATGTGAT
>SNQJ01S0022569.1:257608-273202 GCA_010110895.2 Picea sitchensis
GCCTTCAACACTCAGGCTCTCTGGCCTAATCAAACACATAAGCCTCCAGCTTATAAAAACTTGGCTCACCAGCCTACGAATCTTAATTACAATTCCTTTCAGAACTTGGTTTACAATGGGGCTCGGCCTTGGGGACACTACAATTAAGTTGATCAAAGATAAGACAAATGTATTTTTGAAGGTTCCATCATTAACTAATATACGACCCCATGTTTTTCATATTCATTTGTATGTGGACAATAGTCACATGTATAATGACTATCAAAATGTTCTTTCAGCAAGTTATTCATCAAATGGATGTATAGAGGGAGGACATGATGGAGGAATTGTGAGAATCAATGATGCTTGGGGTTTCTAATGGTCCTCCTCAATGGCTAACCAAAACGATATATGTGACAAGAATGTGTTATTCTTTTGAAGACTATTGGATTTTTAGTAAGTTGATGGACATCATTACTTCTTAGGACATTTCATGGGTTGTTGATTCACCTCAAGTAGAGACGAAAAACCACTAGGTTGGATGAAATTAATAGGCCACAATGCACCAACAACTCACCAATGAAAATGATAATGAGGATGATATTCATGTATTATGAAGTGTTTAGATGAACTCTAGAACATGTATGTGTGTGAACTAAAATCGTTTGTATTTACAAACAATGTGAATTAGAGATAAATATATCTAAATGAAATCTACAAAGTCTTTTATTAAACTTAGTTTTAATCCATTAAATCTTAAATCGAAGTGAATTATATATTTTTCTATTAATACCCTCCACCACCCTTAAATCCTAAATCAAAATAGAATAAACATTAAAAAAATTGAACAAGATTTATAACAAAGTGAAACACTATATAATTTATAACAAAGTGAAACACTATATGAGAAAATTCATGTACATAAGAACTATACCTAAAACCTAGATAAATTATTTAGTTACCTTTGCCATCCTAAACCATTCCCTACTTTTCCAAATGAGGGTATGAAAGAAGAGGACAAAAAGAAGTGAACACAATATTTGATTCGTATACATAATTTATATGAGTTATAGATAGAATTTTCCATGGTACAGTGTTCTACATATGTTTTTTGTCACATGGAAATTCAAGTATATAAAAATATTTGATTCGTATACATAATTACGTCAAAAGGCGTACACCTATTGACAATGGGCAGATTTAATAGGGGTTTAGTGCTTAATAAGTTTTTTATGGAATATTCTTAGTAGTCACACAAAATAAATGGTTGTGATTTCAATCATTAACTTCCTAGCTATTATAAAGACATCAGTTTATGTGTTTACTTTTTTACAATTACCTAATCATATTTAAAAATTACTTTGATAGCTAACTGATTGCCACGTAAGTGATTAACAGAAATTAAAATATTAACACCAGATAAATGAAGTCCAACAGTTTATTTGTTAATATATAATAAAATTTAATCTATTCTTTTAAAAATTCATTTCATCTTCTCGACCTTTTCACCAACAGCTATTTTGCCGCTGTGCTAGTTTTATATGTGCTGTGTTAGTTTTATATGAGTTATAGATAGAATTTTTCTGTCACGTTTTTCAACCTGCTTGGAATTCGGTTAGGGCACGTTAAAGAAGCTGGTTTGCACACGTAAAAATCTCGTCTGTGTAAAGGTATATTCTATTGAATTTATTGATTATGATGCTTGAGAGAAACAGACGCTGCTGGGGTTATTTTGAGCTGTGGAGCTTGCAGAGATCGGATTTTCTGTGGGATCATGGGGGTTTACGAGAGCTTGAAGGTTCTGTTGGAGAGGAGAGTAAAATATGTGAGGCTGGATGGCTCCACCAAGCGTCGCCGCCTGCGAATAGCCAAGTTGGGAGGTAGCCGCAAGAGAAGGATCTGGAGATTCAGGCTCTCCCCAAAGATAAAATTAAGGAGGTGATTGAACCCCATGGTTTATCTGGCTAAGCTGAGCGATGCGTATGTGAAAATGATGCTGAATCTGGCGAATTCCAGGGTTTTCTCCAGCGATCTAGTGGGTGGCGGGTTCGACCCTCAGTATGCTGTTGGCGCTGGGAATCCCTTTGGACAGCGACCGCTAAAGGAGTACAATGAAAAGATGTTAATTGAGATGTATAAGTCGTGGTTGATTCAGTATGAGATACAGGCAACTGCTGCGGTTGAGACATAGAGAGTTAGGGTTCTGCTGGTTGTTTATAAATAAGAGCGTTGTATCTGGTTAGTAGTAGTAGTAGCTCCGTGGGAGTTTTAGTAGTAGTAGTAGATCGTTTCTCGGCGCATTTTGTATGGCTCTACCAGAAAATCTCCAAGGCGGCATTGAAAGCCACTTGTTTTTTTTTCTAATAAAGCCATGGCTGCCTGCTGGTATATTCTTTTGCTGCAATGGCAGGCGTAAATCACGCAGAATTTGGGATTTTTTTCATGGGAGGCATCCCGATTAATTTTGCAGGTCTCATGAATCTACAAGTTTTGAAAATATACACCAACAGGTTGACGGGTCTTCTTTTCATCTCGATAGATGGTCTCTGCAAGCTCATCGGTGTGGATTTCCATGGAAACCTTCTTAGTGGTTTTATTCCTCCATCTTTGGGAGGATTGTCTTCTCTTTAGTCATTGGATATGCTCATTAGATCTCAGATCTAAGTAATAATTGGTGGCCAATTAAATCGTTGTTGGTGTTTAGATCCACGATATTACTCTTCCTCAGATTGTTATAATCCACCATCATTCCTAAAAGGAGGTTTGAGGTTTGGCTCTCTTCTGCAATGATCATTGTTCCTTTATATCTTTGGCTTGTTGTGATTGACCACCTCAAGGAACCCATTTACCACTTGCTAACAACACATTAGGTGTGATAATTTTGTTGTTGCACCCCCCTCATTGCAAATCTGCGGTTTGCTTTGGCATTGCATAGACTTTAGATCTACATGCCTAGATTTCAGAGAGGTTGGGCCACTATGGGTTGGACTTGAGCAGCACAATGATGTGATGGGACCATAGCTTCCCATACAAATCGAATGTAGCTCGATGGCTGAGTTCAGTTTTTTTTCCATAGAGTTTGTGTTTTAGAGGTTCATGGCATAATTGTTTGCCAATTTATTTTATTCTGGAGGTTATCTACAATGTTTTTTCCATAACTCTTTAGTGAAGCCTTCATGTTTTGTTTTGTTTGAGGCATTGAGAAGAGCATTCTCCTCTCTTTCCAATGGTTGGTTGTACATCACATTTCGATGCCTTTTTTAGATTCTTGTTTCTTCTCATGGTCTGGATAAATTAAGAGAATCGATTCCTCACATGTACATGGGTACCTATCATGGCCTTGTTTGTTGAGACCCATATCAAGGATTGTTGTCCATGATGGCCTTTACTTTTAGTACTTGTCTTTTGCACCTTCAGTAGTGGATTTCGGGCCACTCATGAAAATATTATTAGAGTGTGACCAAGCATTTATCTACATGACCACTCTTTTTTTGCAGGACTTGGAGCTAGCCACATTGGAGTGTTTTTTGCATGGTTGTTCAACATCAATGCCATGCTCAACTAGAACCTCCATACTTTTCCATCATCTATGGCCATCTAGTTCAACATTGTGGGGGATGGTGTGTAATGCTTCCATGGGTGGTTTTAAGAAAGAGCCTCATATTGAGCACTGATTCCTATTTTGACTTTACGGTTGCAGCGACTATTGACCCATGCACTTCGGCGAGATGGATTAGCATCCATAAGGATACTCATTTTACATTTTTTATGTACATGAGTACCTGATCAAGCTTTTTGAACCGGTACTCATTTCAGAGGATAATCTCTTTGCTTGAGAGGTTTGAAATTTGTTGTTTGGATTTCCACATGGATCTTTGATAGCATTGACAGCTTGGGGTTACCTAGCCTTCTTTAGAGTTTTTTCCATATTTCATTTTTGGACCTTTTAGTGTTTGCAGGCCTCATTGCTCATTTGATGGTTGATGGTGGTTGCTTTTGGTTGAAGCCTTTGTTATGGGTCCTCACCAACACCTATTTTTCTGAAGCATTTATGTGGTGGTTGTCAGTTTTTTCCATTCTCATGCCTCTGCAACCAAACCTCTTCTACTTCAGACTTCAACCAAGATCATTGAGGTTGTTTGGCTCTCCTCTTCAAAGTTTTGTTCATACTTCCTTATTGGAGCTTCCAACTTCCACAGGTCTCTTGCTCTTGCCATTCAACGCATCATTGTGAGATCTAGTGTTTCAACTTCAATGCCCTTTTCAACACTAACATTTTTCTCTCTTTTGGAGAGGGTTTTTTTCTATGGATTTTTCTCCTTTTCTCCGCTTACTAGAGTTTGCACTTGAGTACCTTATAAGGCCTCATTGCTAGGACTCAATTTTTCTTATGTTACTCCCTATGTTTTACTTAAGGGGGGGTGCTAGTGTTCTTTTCCAATGCTACCAACTAGTATTAATTTTAAACTCAGGTTGGCAGCCTTATCTGCCTGACTACGATATCCATACTTGGCTAATGTTGGGCCTCTCCCTGTTGATATATATATATATATATAACGAGCATCTTATTGTATTGAATATACAAACAAATAACAAATAACATATATCTATTGTTTTGTTCTATGGAATCTAGGCTTATTTACGATTCGGGTTAGACCTGGATTCCTACATGATTAAGTTGATCAAAGATAAGACAAATGTATTTTTGAAGGTTCCATCATTAGCTAATATACGACCCCATGTTTTTCATATTCATTTGTATGTGGATAGTAGTCACATGTATAATGACTATCAAAATGTGTTTTCAACAAGTTATTCATCAAATGGATGTATAGAGGGAGGACATGATGGAGGAATTGTGAGAATCAATGATGCTTGGGGTTTCTAATGGACCTTCTCGACGGCTAACCAAAATGACATATGTGACAAGAATGGGTTATTCTTTTGAAGACTATTGGATTTGTAGTAAGTTGATGGACATCATTACTTCTCACGACATTTCATGGGTTGTCGATTCACCTCAAGTAGAGACCAAAAACCACTAGGTTGGATGAAATCAATAGGCCACAATGCACCAACAATTCGTCAATGAGAATGACAATGAGGATGATATTCATGCATTATGAAGTGTCTGGGTAAACTCTAGAACATGTATGTGTGTGAACTAAAATCCTTTGTGTTTATAAGCAATGTGAATTAGAGATAAATATGTTAATGAAATCTACAAAGTCTTTCATTAAACCTAATTTGAATCCATTAAATCCTAAATTGAAATGAAATAAACATTAAAATATTAAACACAATTTATAACAAAGTGAAACACTATATAATTTATAACAAAGTGAAACATTATATGAGAAAATTCATGTACATAAAAACTATATCTAAAACCTAGATAGATTATTTTGTTACCTCTGCCCATCCATCCTAACCCACTCCCTACTTTTCCAAATGAGGGTATAAAAGAAGAGGACAAAAAGATTTTCCAAATGAGGGTATAAAAGAAGAGGACAAAAAGAAGTGAAAACAATATTTGATTTGTATACATAATTTTATGAATTATAGATAGAATTTTCCATGGTAGTGTTCTACATATGCTTTTTGCTACATGGGAATTCAAGTATATAAAAAGGTTTGCAACAGGTTGAGGAAATCAAAGAGAAATATTTGAAATCAATTTAGTTGAAAACGAAAATTTTAATATTTGAAATCAATTTAGTGGAAAACAGACACGGAAAGTTATGGAAGTTATTTTGAAAACGGAATTTCAAATATTTGAAATCAATTTAGTGGAAAACAGACACTGAAAGATGGAAGTTATTTATTAAAGTAGAAAAAGGCTTGATTCTTTAAAAACAAAAAACAAAAAATGATTTAGATTTATTGTTTGGTAATATATATACAAGTGACCAATCATTATAATTATTGGAGGGAGTTCATTAGACAAAAATAATCTTTCTCTATTTTTAACAATAACCAACTTACTAAACATCATTTAATTTAATGTTGTGATAATTGGTATATACAACATTTAATTATCTTGATATATATATATATATATATATATATATATATAATGGTTTATATACCATCAACAACATTAAATATTACACAGCAGGCAGGTTAGTTATTGATGGCTGTCCTCATGCCACCGAAAATTTAGGTATTTAATAATTAAATGTACTAAATTGAATCTTGTCACGATGGCCCATGTCTTCCTTGTGCTCCCATCTGCATGGGCAACAACCAAAATTAGATGTCATAAATATATGGCCTGGCCTGAACGTCCGGCAAAAACTCGGCCAATGCTTCACATGTTTCTCTTTTAATATTACTTTTGACAACTATAACATTGGATTTACTCGGCCGTAACCGCTGGTGGTAGTCTGAATGTTACCTAGTCACATTCAATTATATTCCCAAGTCATGTTTCTTTCACTGTGTATGTGGACAGTTTAGCCACGCCATCACTCTGATCATATCAGCCATTCTTGATGATCACAGATGCGTGAATTGAATTATTTTATCGTTTTGTATATAATTAGTTATATGTGAAAAACTTGTTGATTCTGGAAGGCCAGACCTATCATCTATTTCTGAATATTGTAGCGTCCAAACTATTCTGTTGCGAGAAAGTCAGTCCACTAGTGATGGTGATCGATAACAACCTTTGGCTACGATGGACATGTAGATTGATAGACGGTTTTGCTTTGAAGTAAAATATAGCATGGTTCAAATATATCTCTGAACTAGAATCTTTTAGTGCAATTAGTTTGAGCAAGTGGCCTAAGCTAAACAAGTGAGGATAGGAATTGTTTCTTTGTGCGTTGTTCCTCTTCATTCTAGCCAATTCTCATTTAATGAGAGAGAACCAGGTCAAACACTCACATTTCATCTCTGGCTTAGCTGCAAAACTAACCATGTCATATCAACATTGATGCAGAAGGAAATGATGTAAAACTAACCATGTCATATCAACACTACGCAGAAGGAAATGATAGCAACAACCCCAACAAATAACTCAAGTGGCCATGATCCAGATGGATGTCAGTGGCCTCCCACCTATTCCAACTGGTTCATTTTGGCAGTTTTGTTTTCCTAGTTTTCGGGTCCCTGACTTGCGGGGTCGTTTTGATGCCCTAAACAACATTTTAGGGCTCGCCACATTTGGAAATAACCTTTAATTGATAGGAGCAAAATGTGTAGTCCTCGGATAAACCTTTCCAATGGGTTGTCGTGTGCCTAAAACGGAGATCATATGCAAAAGTTACGACCCCAGAAAGTTGATGTACTAACTTACCCAAACGGTCCCACATGACTTTTCGCGCTTCATCTCCTAGGGTTAGGTTTTCGGATGTCTAGGGTTTTTGACATTCATGTTTATTGTAAAAAGGCCTTCAAAGCCTCATTGTAATCATCTTCTTGCGAAGGAGCGCAGACAACACATCTCTTCTCAGAGATAAGCCATCACCATTCCAACAAGCTTGTTTTCCGCTGCATTTTACAGTTTCAGCTTATTTCCTTATTGAATAGAAAACCAGTTTTACTATATCTCTGTTATTCTGTAGTAAGCATCTTTTAATAATCTGTATTCATTTCGTTCTGCTCATAAAATCCAGATGAGGCCAAGTACTTGGAGAGACAATCCTCTTTTTCATGTTGAATTTGCATAGATCCATTTTAAGCTTGATTTTTTTTTGGGTAACATGCAACAATTTTCAAGAGATTAGTGCCTTTATTTAGAGTGTGCATTGGGGTTAGCCTACCCCCATTGATTAGTAAAATAAAAGGTTAGTATAGTGGAGATGCACTTCTTACTTAGTTTGGGTGGATTTGAGAACTCCAAAGGAAAAGGGGATGGTGCCTTGGGTGCCCAATTCTTTGCCTTAGTTTGCTTCCTCTTCTTGTTTCTCTTTGACAAATTTCTTATCAAGATTTGTTCCTCTTTTTTATGATTGAGGTTCAAGGTCTTCTTCATAGTTAGATAGTTGAGTTGGAAAGGTCCCAAACCAGACTGATGAGGTGGGGAGGCATGAGCGGTTGTTGAAGGGACAATATCAACTACATCGATAAGGGGGAAGTGGAAGGAAGATGAAGAGGGAGGACTAGATGGAGAAACAAATATGGGGGTGGGGAAAGGGAGCTATGTGATAAGAGAAGGATGAGCAAGTGGGACGAGGATGATGTGGGATCAAGAAGGGATCTATTGAGAGGTGGGGAAGAAGAGAGGTCCTAGAGGAAGGGGATGGGCCTATAGGATAAAGATTGATTCTCCTTCTAGGACAAGACTATAAAACAATTTGAGGAGGGGATGGGGGCTTTGTTTTGAAGGAGGCTTTGATCTAGATTATATTGAGAATGAAATGAAACACGAACAAAACTATAGCAAATAACACATAAGTACATCGAAACCCAACTTTTATTAATGAATAAAATAGCAAAATAGTGTAGAATACAAACTAGCTAGAATGGTGGTAGATTATCTTTGAAGAGAAAGAGATGTCGGCTATGCTCATTCGCAAAAATATAGGGCCTGTATAAATAGTACTTTAGTTTCACTTATTTTAATATTATTATATGTTTTATTTTCTTTATCTTGTTTTACAAATACCATGGGTTATAAAACCACAGGCCCAGAAACCACCAATGGTAAAAAATAATTAATAACCGTGCAAATATCTTTTTAGTACCTTATTATTATTATTTATTTATTTCTCTCCATCTTTCAAATACCATCGGTGTATACCATGGTTTATGAAAACCATGGGCTCAAAAACATTGATTCAATGGAAGAGATGGATGGCCATAGATGTCCACCTGAACCAATCATCCCCCCTTAGGAAGCAAAGGTCCCCATTGTGTCAAGTTCTCTCAAATGATGGGGAAAATTTTGTTGAATCTGAACCTTGGTGAGCCACTTTCCTGGTTGAAGTAGTTGTCCTGCTTTGACAACCCGATAGAGTTGTATGTTCTGCTAATGGGTAGCTTTCATTTGGGTCTCCATGATTCCATCCACTGTAACTTTCTCAATGCAATTGAGATTGAATTTGGTAGGGGCCAAATTTTCAACCACCTCCGGTGTGTCCAGCAAAGGCGGGTAATATTATAGAAGCATCTCCACATTAAATATAGGGTGCAATCCAAGGAAAGGAGAAATACTCAATTAAAAATCATTGTCACCCACAACCTTTTTGATAGTGTACATCACATATCAGAGTGGTATTAGCTTCCTGTGGGGGTCTATGAAGTGTTCTTTCAGTAAGTGCAACCACACCTTATCACCAACCGGAAACTTGTGTGGAATATGATGCTAGTCGTGTTATTGCTTGTGCTTGGAATTAGTCTTTTGAAGGATGTCATAAAAATGTTGTTGGATGTGCTATATATGTTCAACAAATTTGGCTACATGATCTACCTTGGTATGAGTGTGGGAGGAATTTGTCGGTGAAGATGTAGTAGGAAAAACAACATCAATGGGGGATAATGGTTGGAACCCAAGCACACCTAAAAGGGCATGTGGCCAATAGATATGTGAAGATATATGTTATAGTTATGTTGAACATATGGAAGACTTCATTCAATTAGAACCTGGTGGTAGCCTGACTTCATATCAATCTTACTAAAATACTTGGCACCCCTAAGTTCATCAAGAAGATTGTCGATCTGGGGGATTGGGTATTAGTTCTTGACAGTGATCTTATTTAGAGCTCTATAATCAATACTAAGTCACCACATCCCATTCTTCTTTTTCACTGACGCAATTGGTCTCCCACAAGGTGAGGAGCTCGGTCAAATGTTGCCCTTTTGAGTGAGCTCATGAATTTGACACTTTAGTTCCTCATTCTGCAAAAGGGAGCATTTGTAGATTGGACCATTGGGTAAGGGAGAACTGGGCACCAAGTCAATGGAATGTTTGACTTGGCAATGTAGAGGAACCCCTGTAGGTGAAGAAAAAATATCTTTGTGCTCATCTATAATCTTGTTGACATACTTATGTTGTGTAGAAAGGTATTGGGTCGAGGCTTTGGTGGTCACAATGACCTTTCATTCACCTTCTTACTGAATCATGAAGAGGACAAACTTTGAGGTATGAAAGATTACTTTGTGGCACTATTTTTCTGAGACAAATGAAATGGAAGTAGTTGGAACTACCTCTAGTATCCTGTAGAACTGACCCCCGAGAGTAATAATGACACTATGGGGTCGAGACTCATAAACACCATGACATTTCCACATATATGATTGTCCTAAAATAAAATCACATACTTCAAGTGGGGAAACATCACATAATACCTAATCTTTGAATAGTTTGATGTCATACGATAGGTGACATTGTTGTCTTACGCGAATGTCTTATCCCTGGCTTAACCATATGATGGTGTACGATTTGGGGTATGGCATTGTCACTAGCTTCATTCTTTGGACCCTCGGCTAAGATCAATTTCTTCTGAATCTCACTATCAACAACGAAATGTAGTTGGGTTCGCTTCAACCACATATGTGAGAGGAAGAGGCACTCCTCRGGTTATTCTGGTTGGATTTTTGTGATCACAATGGTAGAAGTGGGTTCCCCATCGATGATATGATTCCCTTTATTGTGCTCTAAATTGGAGTATGAGCCAGGTTATGATTCTTTTTCTTTGAGCTCAAACAACGTTGAATGTTTCGATCGACATTCACACCACTTTCTAACGTCCTTCTTTCACTTCCCATCACCCTTATTTACCTGTAACTTGGAATGGTTTTTGTGAGATTGGATCTCCTTTCTCTATCCTTTGTTCTGCGAGTTGATACCAACTTCATAATGCTTTTGTTGTGACGTATTTGCAAACCCGAACTCATGCTTATTCCTCTGCTTCAATTTCTGCTCGATTTTGATAGCATAGCGATAAGAGACTCCCAGTGAAGAGATGTTTAAAAAATAAATCTTTGTTTAGATGTACCTGTGTAGTCCATTGCAGTACTTCATAACCAAGTGTCTCTCAGAATCTTGAATACCCATATTTGAGTGTAGGGTATAGAAGATGCTAGTATACTCTGGCACTGTCTGGTCTCTCTCCTAACACAAAGTTTTCCATCTTATATACTAGTCATCATAGCTTCCTATAGGGTAGAAATCCTCCTTGAGGGAATCCACAAAGTCTACCCATATGGGTTTTTTCCCATATTCATCTACGATGTGCCTCCCCCAATAACCTTATAATAAACCTTACTAGTCAAATTCCCACAGGTGCAAACTTATAAGTTTAACTCTATTGTAGCTCCACGATTGAGCTGCTCTCGAACTCTTTACATGGGCCCAAAATATTCTTTTGAACAGAGTTCTATAATGCTATGTTATCGAACCTAAACTCCAGGCGCTAATATCTCCTTTTGTCCACATGACCAGTGGATTTGACGGACGCTTATCCACTTGAGCACTTAAACCTCGGTGCTAACTTCTAGCGCTCTCGTTCCATGTGACCATAACCTACGACCACAAGCTATATTTCCATAAACCACTCCATGGATAATCGAGCCTCCATTAAACCTCTATCACTTTCAACATGCATGTTCACCCTAGGTCGTCGATCCTAAAGTTGATCAATGATCAATAACAATGATCCAACATCCTGAAAGATCATATGGATGATATACTATCAACCGTCGATCTGGATCGTAGATCTAGTGTAGATCATTGATATCACATTTTATAAAATTCCCAGCTTACGACGTGGCACACCACCAAACTCTAAATACTTTGAAACCTCCTTACCACGTGTCATCTCCAGAATGGGGCTCTGACATCAACCTAACATATTTCAAAAGAGGGACGTCAAAACTTTTACACTTTCCACTACCGGAACTCATTGATGCCCGTGGTCCACTATAATGACAACCATTGATCTGACAGGTTGATATCCACCATCTAATATTCAACACTTTTGTAAAGTATTTATCATGTGGGCCATACCGAAACCCTAAATGGAACCACATCGATGAATAAATGGATGAAATAAATTTTGGGCACCGGACCGTGTGGTCTCGTACCTCCTTGTTTTAACCTCCTCATATTGTCTTGATACAGGTTCATCTTACACTGTCGATCTGCCAGTCCAATCAACAGTTAGATCTTAATCTTGTGGGTCCCCTTTTATAACTCAATGACGACGTTTAAAACATGATCATCGTTGATTCTATCATGATCGACGGTGGATCATTCTCCTCCGTATAATGATTTTCTTCGCCATTCCACTTATGCCACATCTATTGGATCATCAGATCTTCAAACCTCATGAACATGGACTTATCAAGTGTCAAGCCAACGAAAATCACCAAGAGATGATGCATGTGATGATATGGGTCGTTGATCTTGTGGTGCGATTTAATATTGACCGTCCACTCCAATAAAATGAAAGATACAATAATTTTAACAGTTTGGTTCCAAACCTAGAACTACTTTGTGTGTGATTTGTATTTCCTTCAATCCAAAAAGCCTCGATGCTCTATCCAAACAATTTCTCCATAGAATTTAGCAACGCAAATTTACCAGAAAATACAATTCTATAGATTCTGATCTTTCATTAAATTTTTTTGAAGGAATAAAATTATAACAAGGACACACAATTCCTTCTTGGTCTTTTGGAACTATGTTACACACTATCACACACTCAATCTCGCACACTCGCTCCCCTATATAACCTTCTAACTCTTACAAAACATTCAATATATCTCGAGCCCTAAGATAACTCATATCCTAACAAAATCCTGGGTTATCTAAAAAAAATTCAAATCTGGAAACTGTTCATAAACTCTAGTAACAAATTGACACCTAACAAATGAACTCAACCAAATTTTCTTCTAGATACAATTCAAATTATTACAAAATTAAATAAGAAATTAGGGAACCAACTCCCTTGGTAAATGTGGTTTTGACCTATGAGGTCAATTTTAGAACTTTTCGTCGGATGCTCCTACATCCGACTTGTCGGGTAAAAATATTTCATGGAATCTTGTTCATGAGTCTTCCTATTGTTTCTATTGTAGGATTTATCTGGTTGTAGCTTCCATCTGGTTGTCTAACATTTTTCAGTTGCAAGTGCATTTTTTGTTTCTCCTCCTCCTCTCGGATTCCAAACTTTATGTTGTTTTTTTCCACTTGCATGATTGTCTTATTGTCACATTTTTGTTTTCTGTATCCTTCCAGGATCCCAAAATTTGGTTTGCTGCAGTGCAATTTCCTTGTTTCTTCTTCCATCATTGATCAACTATTCATTGTTGGTGATCTTCCTCTCAGATATCTTCCTGTCTAACTATGATATTTTCACTTTTACTTGGTGTTGACTACTGCCCCTTTGACCTTTACTTCTGTATGATTCCTCTGCTTGGATATTATTACTTATTTTAATAACATTGTTATCCTGCAACCCTTATTACAATCACCAGTCAATACTCCAAAATAGTTGAGTTTTTTCTCCATGCATACCTCACTATATCCTTGGTTTTGTACCTCATTGTACTTTATGATCTTTGATCCCATCATCAACATCATATTATGCCTACACACAACTTCCCTTAGATGATCTTTTGCATTAATCCATAATTCCTTAACTTTCTAACCCTGAGATTTTATAAAATATATCTCTTTTGTTGCCTTCATTTCCCATTTGTCCATTAGTTTAAATGGAATCCTTTCAACTCCAAATATAATTAATTCCTTGCATGGTATGAGGATATAAAACCATTCACTTATATGATGACTCTCTGTTGCACAATTTTGTGTTTGAACTGCTAGACTCAACCAATTGGTTCTTATATCTATGATGTACTCATCTTCATTAGGTTCCCAAGAAATTTCTTGATCTTTAAGTCTTTATTGGATTGATGACATAATTGGCTCATGCTCTGCACCTTCACATCTTCTGCAATCCTCTTTTTCCTCAACAATACCTTGTGCAAGAGTTATAAAAAACTCTTATTTCTCCACTCCAATCTTTCGAGCCATCTTGGCTTTCTCCCATCTTCTTGTTCCTGTAAGAAAGGCTGACTATTACCATCTTTAAATCTTCCATGTTTGTTTATATCTACACAAGCAAACATGTTTCCAAGTGCATTTTGTCCTTCATCATGTAAAATACATTCCACAGTTAAAATTTTAAAATATGAAATCATATTGTATTTCACATTTATCCTCCCATTCATTCTTTCTAAATCTCTCTTTTGGTTCTAATCCTATTGATATGTACATGACATAATGATTTTGTCAAATCTCTCTTCTACTTCATGCTACCCTGTCTTAGGAAAGTTTGTCTTATCTTCTTTTGGCTCAGAATATTGGTTAAATTCGAAAACTTATTCCTTACTGTTATCTTTAGCTTTCCTTCATTGCTCCATTGTTATCATTGAAATTTCGTCTGCAACATTGCAAGCAAATGGTTACAGAAATACAACAATGCCAACAACAATTAGTTCACATGCAGCACCAAAATGCAATTCAAAAGGAAAAAACTATACAATTGGGCAAAAATTGTCATGCGCAAACTCACTAAAGGAAGTCCACACACGGTGCGCGGGCCAACAAATCCCTTAAAGCGCACAATGTGCCATATGCGCGACCATGTAAGAGAAAAGCAGCACACTCCTGTGAACGATGCATTTATGGTTCTTGCCGACCCCCCAACCATGTATGGACCAGCTCCCAACTTGATTTGACCTTCAAATCTGACTGAAATCCGAATGGGGGGCTCGTCAAGGACCAAAGGGTGCCCTAAAGGGCCCATTGTTCACACTAAGAATCGGTTCAATTTTTCCTTGAATAAATTCTATAAATGGAGGCCATGGGTCCACTAAGAAACCAAGATCTTCATAGTATTGTTATGTTTCCTCAATTCTCCCTTGAGAATCATATTTTATCCTAGGAGTATTCAAGCATCATTGTAATAGGCCATTCCACTCACCTCTTGAGGGAATAGGCATTGATTTTCTTCATCATTTGCCATTTTCCTTCCATCGTAAGAAGAGCTCCCCATTAGGGAACTCAAGAGCCCTCCCAAGGAGGAAGAGGGGACTCATAAGTCCTCATTTTTTCTCTACGGTGTTTTTCCAACTAATATAGTTATCCATTGGTGGCATAATCTGTTGGCAAATTCAGTGGATAGAATGAAGTGATGGTTGTTGTCATTAATGGAAACAGTAGAGACAGTAGGATAAGAAGGATAAAACCCCGTAGGGATTTAGAAGTAAAAGCTCAGGAGGAACAGCGTTGAAGAAAACGCGCACAACAAGAACTTAAAGAGAAAAAAGGAATAAGAGTCAGTGACCGTTGGATCCCATCTAAATTTCTCGAAAGAACCAGGACCGTCAGATCTGTTGAAGCTGCGAGAGGAGATAAACTCATCGGAGAATCGGCGATAGAGAGTTTGAAATCTCCAAATCACTTAACATTGAAAACCCCGATATCGCGATATGCGATTTCGCGATTTGATCGCAACCATTAATCAAGCAGGGATCTGGACCGTTCATTTGTATGGACACATGGCAGCCAGGAGGCCTCATCAGCAATTCGAGATAAATTCATCGGAGAATCGGCGATAGAGAGTTTGAAATCTCCAAATCACTTAACATTGAAAACCCCGA
>SNQJ01S0022569.1:282636-314055 GCA_010110895.2 Picea sitchensis
CCCACAGACGCGCACTCAGCGCACTGTGTGCCCAAAAGGCTTATATTCTCTGCGCATTTTGCGCACTGTGTGCCCACTGCGCCTATGTTAGAATTGTAACCCGTGCACATTTCCATATTTTCAAAATTGTAAGGGATTTTGTGATGATTTGAAGGCCCCTAGCCTTCAAATTCTTGCTTTCATGCAAATTGCAATGCCCATGCACTCCACTTAGACTCCTTTCCCATATGAAATCTTAGCTAAACATAGGCACTTAGGGGGTAAAAAGAACCAAATATTCTCCTCTTTTTGTTTGGTTGCCACATGGATGGCTTGTTTGGTTTGTAAAATTTAAGTTGAGATCATTGCTATCACATATAAAAACACTTTCATTGGGACCAAAAATTATCTTTGATAATTGAGTATGCTCTTCTCTCGCACCCTAGAGCGATCTTGAGAATCAGAAAGGTGGTTAAGAAGACATTTCATCTCCCTTAAAATCTTTAGGAGAGGGCAAAATCCCCCCTAGGTCTCTTCTTAGTTTCTTTTTGAAATCATCTTAAAGTTGTAAGGGCCCATACATGCCCACATGTTGCAAATTTAGGATAGTTTCTTGAAATTGTTGTCTTAGTTTACATCGCTAGGAAAGTTTAAAGATCAAAGTAACGGGTCCATACATGCCCACATGCTTGCAATCTAGGATAGTTTTTCAATCTTTGTTCATGTAAACAACATTAGGGAGTTTAAAGGATTGGTAAGGACCCATATGTCCACATGATAGTTCTCTAGGGATTTTAAAATTCCGCAAGGTTGTACCAATAACACTTAGCAAGCTAGGTAACAAAGATTTGTAAGGACCACAGTAAGTCCACATGTTGCAAATTCACACCTAACTTATTAAAATTTGGCACACTCTTTCACTTTCTCACACACAAAGTCACTCCTCACTCACATAATTTCCATCTTGAATTGTGGAGGTTGAAGTAGATTTTCTCCAAAGGAATTATCAAACGCCCCACTATTTCTTGAAGAAATTATCCACATCCACTTAATTCAAACGATATTGGTTCACACCCCCAATCTCTCAGCCCACCACATCTAAAAAATTCTAAAAACTGACTAATTTTTCCTCCATAGGAGGTGCCAAAAGAATTTTTTTAGTCTAGGTAGGATCTCAGGGGTAGGCATCCAAATAACCCCCCATAATTTGGTTCTCACATTTTCAAACATTCGAAGTTGACAAATAGGGAACTTTAAAATCCTCCAAGTCAAGTGTTCATACACCATAAAGTAGGGAGATACCCATGAAGGGTTGAAGGTCGAGGTTCGGTTGTTCTATGCGTCCCCCCTTGAGTCACCCAACTCTTGGAAGGGATCCAACCTGTGACCCATTTCTGAGATCGAAAATCTAAATGTTGCACTTTGACAGAGGTACCTAGTGACCAAATTTAGGACATCTACCCAGGTGGAAATTGTGGGTTGCAATTGCACCTTGATCAGATTTTGTGTGGCTATTGGGAAATATCACCAACTCTTCCAAGATATGCACCCTCTACCCCTCATTATAACTGATTGTTTCATCCTTCACTAGTTCCTCTTCCGGTGGCTTCAGACCCCACTATTGAGTGCTCTTGGAAGGTCCAGTGCTATTTGAGAGGAAGGACAATACATATTTTTAGGACAGGAGCATTTGTTTTATTTGTTCCCCCATACGGACAAAATCCACCTACCCACATGTATGCTTATTTACAATTGATTTATGTATGAGGCTCATTTGATTACATGCAATTGTGAGTTATATTATCTTATGAAGGTCCAAATTATAAAAGTCTCTTATTCATTTATTTCTCTCATCACCATTTTCACATGCCCACTTTTCTAGTCAGACATCATAGGGGACCCATAGAATCCTCGTCGTTCCAGACGCTTGCAAAATATCCCTCCTATTCTAGGAGGAATTCCTAGTCTTGTCGGCCCACCGACTCAACCATATCATACCCCCGTGAGTGCCACTATTTTGGGATCAACTTTGATTGTTTCCACTTTCCTTGGGTCCAATTCCCAAGTTCATCCATCCACTAGCTCTCCTTCACAAGGAGGCAGGGGAAAAACTTCTTCTCAAGAGAGAAGTACAACCCCACCAAATCCCTCTCAAGGGTCATGTCCACTACCTTCTCACACCATGGATGGAACTAATCCTCCACCAACTCCCCCAATGCCATACTTGGAGTCTCTCAACATTCCTGATTTGACTAAACTCATGAATGATCATGTTTTACATGACCCTACATGACCCAATATGCCTACCAAACTACCTTAAGATATTCCAAAATTTGAAGGAAAAACGGGGGAGGATCCCACCAATCATGTTATGACCTTCCACTTATGGTGCTATTCAAACAACATCATGGATGACTCCATCCGCTTAAGGTTATTTCAAAGTACACTTACTGGTCCATCAACCAAATGGTATGTGGACGAAAAATCAAGGTCCCATGTGACTTTTGAATCCTTGGCCAAATCCTTTTTGGCCTTTTTCAACTACCAGTTTGTCATTACACTAGTTTAGAATTGCTCTTCAAGTGCAAACAAACCTCAGCTATGCATATTTCCAACCACATCCATGAATGGCGTCGGTGACGTAGTTTATGTAAAGTAGAAACCACCAAATAACAATGTCTCAATTGGTTTCTAAAATCACTCGTCTCTATACTTGCCAAAGATGTAACATCCACCTTCTCCCAATCCGAAGAAGAAGCCATCAACAAGGCCCAATATTTCAACCTCATTTATGCTCAGTCAGGTTACCTATACACAGTATTACCTGATGCACCTAGACTTGTACCATTTGGCCAAGATAAACCTGAAATGTCTCACGTTGCGGATGGGTTGATTGGTACCACGACACACCACAACCCGTACAACCAATCACCACCTATGTATGGTGCACGTCAATATCCGCAACCATATGGAGGGCCATCGTATTACCCTCTGCCCCCTTACCAACAACCATATCCTGTTTCTCCCCCTCCACCCATGAGTGGACCCTCGTCGGCACCCATGATGCGACTGACTTCTCAACCAAGTTCAGGTTCCCCTTCTACTTCAACATATAACCTAGGCACTAGTGAAAGCGCTTCACCTTCCTATGCGCCCTATGGATCGTTGCCACAAAACAATCTGTATTTTTGATTTCCTGGTCCTCCACAACCGGTTGTTCCTCCACATGGACAACCACATGTTGGCGTTAACTTTGTTTAGTCCTCTCCCATTCAACAACTTCGTACTTTTGAATAGTTGAATATGGAAAAACTGACCCATTATTCGAATAATGCCAAAAAGAAAAGAAAAAACYGAAATAATAATAACCCAGGTCCAGGTGGAAATAACCCCCAACAAAACCAACATGATGGGGGAAACCAGAATCAAGGTAACCAGAACCCCCAAGGGGACAATAACAACAAATGCCAAGGGAATAAAAACAATAAAAACCTCTGGACGAAATTCCCTTGCACTCTTTGCAGTGAGTATGGACATTATACTCATCATTGCCCCCAAATTGTCGACTTTAAATGGATGAAAGAATCCATGGACACGCCACGTCCTCCAGTGCTGCCAGCCCCTCAGCAGGCCCCACAACAATATTTGCAACAACCACCCCCGACCGTGTTGCAAAACCCTATTCCACACCAAGGTGTGATGAATACCCAACAGGAGGTACATCCTGCCCCACCACAAATGGGACAGTATTAAAACCCAAGGCCCATCCACCCTGTAAATCCGATGGATTTCAATATCCTTCTCACTAGCGAAGAAAAAATTCTTCTGCAAATGCATGGTCATCAATACAACACACCCCCTGAATCTACTCCAACCACCTCGGAAGTAGCTCCATCCACATCCGACCAACCCTTGATGATTCCATGCCCTGATATTGAACCTACCATTTGTATCCCTTACATTCCATTACGACAGAATGTCAATAAATGTCAGGCTAGGGTAGCACACAATTATAGTCTGGTCGATGACTTGGCACAGTCTCCTATAGCCATGTCTATATTGGAGGTCCTCCAAACCTTTCCAACTCAACGGAAATTCTTACCTTCCGCCTTGGGGTCCGTTGACCCAGCTAATACTAGACTCATCACATTTGATCTAGATAGCGGAAAACCACGTCTCCCCGCTCTGGTAGCTTTCCATATACCAGTCAAGATTCAGAACATCACGGTTCATCAATGTATCTTCGATGAAGGTGCATCCACATGCATCATGTCCAAAATTGTATGGCAGAAACTTGGCTCCCCTGAGCAAGTACCATCCGCTATCACCTTAAGAGCCTATGATGGTCGACCATCCTCCCCTGAAGGGATCTTCCAAAATGTCCCTGTCGAACTCGAGGGAAAAACCATCCTCATCGACATTGAGGTTATCAATGCCCCGCTCGATTACAATATCTTGTTTATATGTAGCTATATGTACGCTATGAANATCAATGTATCTTCGATGAAGGTGCATCCACATGCATCATGTCCAAAATTGTATGGCAGAAACTTGGCTCCCCTGAGCAAGTACCATCCGCTATCACCTTAAGAGCCTATGACGGTCGACCATCCTCCCCTGAAGGGATCTTCCAAAATGTCCCTGTCGAACTCGAGGGAAAAACCATCCTCATCGACATTGAGGTTATCAATGCCCCGCTCGATTACAATATCTTGTTTATATGTAGCTATATGTACGCTATGAAGGAAATAGCCTCTTCTGTGCTTTGAATGATGATGTCCCCCCACAATGGGAAAATCGTCAGCATCGACCAAATTACACATTACGAGCCTAACCACTCTGCCAACATCGATAACATCTTGCCTCTTGTTCATACTAGCTCAGATGCTTATTTTCTCATTGACACGGGCCCCAAAATTTTCAAGGACCCATCCTTGTTAGGGGCATACCATGGAGCACCACCTCTCATACACCCTTCAACACATGTGTGTGTCGTATCTTCTAATGGAACTGACACTGAAGACACCATTCCTCCCACTGAGGCCTCTCCACACCTTGATGTCCCACCAGTTGAAGAGATATTACCTCAGGAATTTCTTGAGAACCCTACTACACCACTTATCCCTGATTTCCTCCTCCCCCAAGGGTAAATTTCGGCTTGGGAGACAATCCCTCAAGCCATTACTCAAATACCCTTCTTCTACCCCCACCGAGATTTCAAGCATTTCAGGTAGCCGCGACGCTCACCCTTCCCAACATGATGCTTTCCATCCCTGTATGGTATCTACACCCACACGCAATGGTTCCTCAACCATCTCTCCCTCCTCAGTCAGAGGGAATCCCGATGCAAATTCCAGTACAATCTTTGACCACTCCACCGTCAGCCCCAATTGCCAACACCACTGCCATAGATGGGGGCAGATGGAAGAAGAAAGAGCCCACAAATCCACTTCCTCCCTGAGTTCAACCTCCTTGCGCACTATGCGATGAGAGGTACACCCCACTAATATATGTCCTTCTCTTCTCGAGTTATGCAATCTGATCCAACTCCCTCGAGTAATCACATCGCTCACCGCTTCACCAAGCACATCTAGTACTACTATAATGTCCTCCACTATAGGCAGTAAAGGGCTGCGAACCAAATTCACTTGTGCCATCTGTTCAGAATATGGCCACTACACTCATCATTGCCCAGCTCTACCTCAGTTTCTCCATATGCTAATGGAAGTATGCCAAAACTTTCATCAAGAGCCTTCTCCACCACCACTTTCTGGTACTCATGCCACCGACATCCATTATGTGTCATCCTCAGTCCCTGAACGGATGATATGCCCTTGCACTCTTTGTGACTCACTTGCTCACTTCACATATTGGTGTCCTTTGATTGTGGCATACCGAGGTCGTCATTCAACCACATCCTACCACCTCACCACTGGTCCTACCCCCTCTAGATATTGTCAACATCACCTCCCGCAAACCTGAGTCACTTCCCACCCCTCCATGGTTCATAGATAGACTGTTTGAGGATATTCCCCCAAATCCTCCCAATTCTCCGGTTCATTTCCCACGGGAAATATTCCCCCCTACCATAGTCTATCACCCACAGTATATGGACATTTGGTTTATGTCAAGCGAGCCATCGCACAATGGTTGTGATATCCCCCCTACGTCTTCGCCACTTGAGGACAATCACACTTTGACAGTAACCCGTGTCACCTCCCCGGATCCCCTGTATTCTCGCATTTTCCACTGCGACGAAGATATCCTAGAGGAAATCACTACTCCAAATCTCCTCCAAATACACTCGTCAGATTCACTATAGCGATGGGTACAAATGAGGTGGCATTATGGGCCCACCATCCATATATAGTCCATTTTTCCAAACTTCCACACTCAGTTACAGGAGCCTAGAGCCTTTGTTTCCAGATCTTTCTTCAGCCACGAGGTCATGGTCCTACCATCTACATAGTCACGTTCCTTGGGTCACCATCTGAACTTGGCCTTGGGGGAGCATTTTATCACAACACGACCATGTATGCATGCACATGTTCAACATTATCAAATAGTTGTTATATGTTCTTTATCATCAGATATAGTTCACGTCGGGTATTTGATTTTTAATGTGTGCAGGTACTTGGTCATCACAAGTAGCACAACCCCTCCAGGTATATGTTCGACACTGGAATGTAATCATCCCCTCTGAATATCAATTACATCTCCCAGTCACACCCTCTGACGTTCACCTTTAGGGTCCCTACCTCCGACTCTGCAATATCGTCACCCGGTAGCACTCTCCCCCACATGAGTTGTCCCATTCATAGTTCCCCTTGGCACTTTGACACTCATGTTTCTTTCACCCCCTAGGGATGGGAGTCCCGATAGTCTTATGCACTTTCGAGAATAAGCCACATACTTCTTCTCATCATATTGTTATCTTTCCCAATGAGCGCCCAGGCTATCTCATCTTGTTTCTATTTGACTACACCTCCACAGTATAATTAACCCTCCATTTCATCCACCATCAGTTTTCCCATCTGTAGATTTCCCTCCATTCATTTACCTCATACTGAAACCCACCCATGGGGCCCCCACCCTCCACCATTTCTCTTCACCACTTGTTCCCTCACAAGCAAAGCCATCGCACACTGGGGCACCCATTTCTATATATGTACATTCATCCCAAGATATTCTTTATTTATTTAGTAATTGTAAAAAACCTTTGTTTCGAGCATTTACTTAGCTTTTTGTCATCACCCTTGATGACCTTATTTTCCCAACAACACAACCCATGTTTCCCTTGGTTGGGGCATTCACTCTCTTTTTCTCATTTCAACATCGTTCACRAACTTYGAGTATCCCAAAGTCCATGTACCCTTGATCTCTRAGTTTGTCCACTTTGTCAAGCCTCTGGCACAATTTCACCCCATATCTAGTCGTCCCCCTGACACTAGATACAATTTTAYGATTGTTGCCAATCATCCTTCAAACATACCCTAACTAAGGGAAGTTTTGAGTCTCACCGCATATTGACTTCGTTCATGTTCCCTATCAGTCCCTGATCTTATTTTCGTGGATTTCATGAAGCCCTTTGTTTCTTGGAGTCGCATCTCCCTTTCTATCAACATCAACATAGTTTCTAGAAGGGCGATAGTATCTTGACTCTCATTATCTTGAATCTCATTACCTTTACAATGAGGAGTCTCGGATGAAACAGAGAGAAACATCATTTCTCTTTGATTTCGTTGACCCCCATAACATTCGAATTCAACAAAATATCATGTTACGGTGGGTCTTACTATGCGATTATTGCAGTTTTTCTATAACATTCAAAGACCCATCAATTTGTTAGGCCATCAATGCCTATGAGTCATCGACACTTCTTACAGGCATCCTTGCCTCTTTTCAGAGTATGTTCACCATTTAGAATTGTCATATTATGTTATCAAACAGCCTCGAAGGGCGCTGCAGTTATCTACATTAGCATACAACTTCAGTTATTGTCTTACATTTTGAGTTACATGACACGAGCATGTGGCATGCCTGTCTCGTTTGTATACATTTTTTTTTCTCCCTAGAGAAATATTTGGGTCCCACAGTTTCCTCTCTCCCTCCAATGGATCGCTCTTGCATTTCCTCTCATCACTTTTCATTACTATGGCACTCTCAGTAGAAAAACTATTGATGTATTTAGGCTATACGTATTCTCCTAACCTCACACATCAAAGGGCATCTATTATGACTGAAATTTCATCTGCAACATTGCACACAAATGGTTATAGAAATACAACAATGCCAACAATAATTAGTTCACCTGCAACACCAAAATGAGTTTCAAAAGGAAAAAATTATACAATTGGGAAAAAATTTACATGCGGAAACTCACTAAAGGAAGTGTGCGCATAGTGCATGGGATAACAAAGCCCTCGAAGTTCACAATGTGCCATATGCACGGCTGTGTATGAGAAAATATGCGCACTCCTATGAACGACACATCTATGGTTTTTGTTGCCCCCCCAACCACTTATGGACCAACTCCCAACTTGATTTGACCTTCAAATCTAAGTGAAATCTTAATGGGGGGCTAGTCAAGGACAAAAGGGTGCCCTAAAGGGCCCCTTGTTCACACTAAGAACTTGTTGAATTTTGCCTTGAAGAAATTATATAAATGGAGGCCATGGGTGCACTCAGAAACCAAGATATTCATAGTATTGTTATGCTACCTCAATTCTCCCTTGAGAATCCTCTTTTCTCCTAGGAGTATTCAAACATCATTGCAATATGCCATTCCACTCACCTCTTGAGGGAATAGGCATCGATTTTCTTCATCATTTTCCATTTTTATTCCATTGTAAGAAGAGATCTCCATTAGGGAACTCAAGAGCCCTCCCAAGGAGGAAGAGGGGACTCATAAGTCCTCATTTTTTCTCTACGGTGTTTTTCCAACTGATATAGTTATCCATTGGTGGCATAATCTTGGTCATTGGTTGATTGTTTATGGTTCTAAGTTTATTATGCATTCTAGTTTTTATTTCCTTAGTTGTTTTTAGTTTGTTTACTTGTTTATTTCATGTGTTTGGCTTGTTTAATACACTCACTAAACTTTGTCTTGTCTAGCAGACCCAAATAGGCATGTAAGTGCCATTGTTTTTCTCACCCAAGTGACGAAACTGGCAGAATATCCATCATTTTGATTTGTCTTTTCATTTCCACTATCTTTCTGTTCATTCCTCCATCTCCTTGACTCATACTATTATCACTTCCTGGACTGTTTCTCAAATCAATGCTCAACTCTTTAACTGTTATCATTTTTTCATGTTCATTAAATGAAATCTGAAAAGACAAATCCATTACCTAATCCTTTTCTTTCCTGGTTTCACCATCTTTTGACAATTCATTGTTGTCTGTTATAGATGTATAACTTATTTCTCCATGTATACATTTGTCTTCTATAATTGGGTGTCCCTTTATCATTTGTTGATTATAATATGCATAAGTGTCCTCTTCACTGTTGGTACAGACAATGTTCTACTCCTTGGGTCTCTATGATGTATATTCCTCTTCAACTTCAAGGAATTTATATATGTCTTCTTGGCCTATGTGCTCCATAGTCTCCTCTGGGCTATCTTCAATATGTTGAGCTGAGTTCTCCCTATCAACTTCCTCCTTGTCATGTTTACGTTGTTATGATTGGAATTCATAAATATGCAGGACATGCATCTTCCTTTATTTTCCAAACTTCCATATGTCTTTAACCTTTAACAAAATTCTTTCAAAGATAGTTAAGTAAACATTTAACAAAATAAAATATAACCAAACCATTATACCTCTGATTTTACTTCTTTCTTCATAAGCTTGTGGAGTTTCAATCTGAACTCCTTTGTCTCTTGTAGTTTCCCAACTCTCCTTGATGTCTATATGAGGTTCATGAGCTTCTCTATTACCGTCCTCATGAAATAATGTCGAACTTCTCTCTTCTATGGCAATTCCTTGAGACTTTCTATCTTCAGAAGTTGTTATCCCTTATTTTTTGTCACCCGCATAGATATGTTCTTCTTTCATTTATGCTTCCTTTGTAATTCCTTTCTTTTGTTCAACTTCATTCTCTTCAGTACCTGCAAATACATACTCACACAAACAATTCGTTTGAATTTCATGAGACTCCTCTGTCTCACTTGATGTTACTATCATCTCTTATTTGTGTTGATATGAGCACATCGTCATCTCATCATCATCCTCTCCTAGGATTGATCCTTCTTCAAGTTCACAATAGTGAACTTCTACCTCACACTCAACTATATTGAGTGTTTCTACCTTCTTCAAACAAGATTTCAACCCATGTCTCTTATCTCTTGCAATCAATTGTTTAATAGGCCATCTAGCCTTATTCTTCATTATCCAACCACATCTCTGGTTTTCTTCATATTCATGTAGCAGTTGTTCCACATAATTGAGTCGTACCTTTAACTCAATCATTTCCTTGTTAAATTATTCATAGCTCATTCTCTTCTTGCCATCTGCTCTGAAATCTTCTTTCCTCTTATTGTGGCCTTTCTCTGAACCACTATCATGACTATTAATAATCATCTTCATGTTTCCTTTTGTGAACCTTTCCATGCTCACTATGAACTGCAACCAAGCTTACTCCTTGTAACAAGTCTCCTTACCTTGTTACTCAATACCTCATCAAGATTCTCCTGAGCTTGACCTTTTGACATCATTGGTCCTTTCCTTTAGAACCTCCTGAGCATCCTCTGCTCCTCACTTGGATTTTTGCACACTACTCACACTTTCTTGAGAACTTCCATTGTTCTTCATTTTCCAATATCACCTAGAAAGAATGTACAAAACCCCTTGTTGTAAGGATATATGTATCATAAGCTTCTCTTGTGATACCTTTYCAATGTTACAACCTTCTAGAAGAAGGGATAAACGAAAAAGGGAAATAAGGGGAGGTGTAGAAGAGGGAAAAGAAATGGAAAAAATAAGTAGGGAAGATAGAATGTGKAAGGAAAACAAGGAAGCACRAAATTATCTCAACAAAGACGTAACGTCCTTCCTCTCAAAACAACATTGGGCCTTCGAAAAGCACTCAAAAATTGGGCATGAACCCACTGGAAGAGGAATTAGTGAAGGTATGGACAATCAAGTATAATGAGRGGTGAAGGGGCCATATCCYGAAAGTATTGGCAATATTTCCCAACAACTATTCAAAATCTAATTGATGTGTGATTGCAATCCACAACTGCCACCTGGGTGGAAAAAACCTATATTTGTCCACTAAGCTACCTCAATCAAGAAAAACATTTAAATTTTTGGCCTAATAAATGGGTCACAGGTTGGATTCTTTCCAAGAGTTGGGTGACTCAAGGAGGAACTAACAGAACAACCGGACCTTGGCCTTCAAAGTTACTAGATTACACCAAAGGAAAGACATTCATGTGGACCAATGAAGCTGAGGAAAGTTTTAAGTTTCTAAAGAAGAAGGTAACTGAGGCACCCATATTAGCCTTACTGGATTTTGATAAAGTATTTGAGGTAGATTGTGATGCTTCACATGTAGGGATTGGAGCTGTAATTAGCCAAGAAAGTAGACCAATTGCATACTTTAGTGAAAAGTTGAATGAGGTAAGAAAGAACTACTCCACATATGATGTATAATTTTATGCAATTGTGAAAGAATTGCGACATTGGAGGCATTATTTAGTGTTAAAGAGTTTGTGTTATTTACCGATCAAATTGCATTAAAATATGTAAACACCCAAAATAAATTGAACAATAGACATGCAAAATGAGTCTCTTTCTTACAAGGCTACACCTTTGTTCTGAAGCACAAATCAGGATGACAGAATCAAGTTGCATATGCTTTGATTCGATGCATTGTTCTTTTGACAACCATGGAAAATCAAGTAAATGGGTTTTCTGCATTAAAATATCTCTATGCATCAAATAATGATTTTTGGGAGATTGTGGAACAGTTTAAGAATCTAGTCGCTGGGAACATGGATCTTAATCAGGGTGAAATTTTTATGCAAGACGACTACCTATTCAAATGAAAACAACTATGCATTCCAATTGGTTCAATGAGGGAAAATATTATCAGAGACCTTCATAGTAGTGGATTGGCAAGACATTTTGGAAAGGATAAGATGATATTCTTAATCGAAGATAAGTATTACTTGTTGAAGATGGAAAAGGATATAAACAAGTATGTGGCACGGTGTAGTATTTTCCAAATGGATAAAGGACACTCACAGAACACAGGGTTGTATATGGCATTACCAGTTCCCATGGGCCCATGGACAGATCTAAGCATGGATTTTGTATTGGGGCTCCCAAACACACAACGAGATAATGATTCTATTTTTGTGGTTGTTGATAGGTTCTCTAAAATGGGTCATTTCATTGCTTGCAAGAAAACTAGTGATGCATCAAGGGTGGCAGAATTGTTTTTTTCCAGAAGTTGTTAGATTGCATGGGGTTCAAAAAACTATTACCTATGATAGAGATAATCGTTTCTTGGGTCATTTTTGGAGGACTTTATGGAAGAAAATGGGGACTAAATTATAGTTCAACAATGCTTATTACCCCCAAATAGATTGAAAACCCGAGGTAGTAAATCGGAGTTTGGGAAAATTGTTATGGAGCATTGTTGGAGAGAAGTCCAAGCAATGGGATTTGGATTTACCTCAATAAGAATTTAACTACAATAGTTTAGTGAATAGATCTATAGGTAAATCTCCATTTCAAGTTGTTTACGGTAGAAATCCTATGGGTTTCCTAGATTTGGTGCAACTACCACTTAGGGATAGGATCAATGATGATGGGGAAAAATTTGCAAAACACATTCAACAGTTGCTACAACATGTGAGTCAAAAACTGCAGGCCAGTAATGAACAGAACAAAACTATAAAATATGCTCATAGGAGATACTAGGTATTCAATGAAGGTGATTTGGTGATGGTTTATTTGCAGAAAGAGCGGTTTCCTAGAGAATCCTACCACAAATTGAAGTATAAGAAAAAAATTCCTTGCAAGATTCCCCAAAAAATAAATGGCAATGCTTATAAGGTCAATTTACTAGTTGATCTTCATATCTCCCCTATGTTTAACGTTTTTTATTTTTATATCTTCCATGGGGACGATATGGATGGTGAAAGTGAGGCACAACTACCAATAGGCCAGTCCGATCAAGAAAAAGGAAAAAAATACACATCTTTTAGATAAGAAGACCCTTCATACTTGGCAAGGCCAATACAACCGATATTGTTAGAAAAACTAGGATCGTGGAGCAATAAAATAAAAAAAATGCGGAAATAAAACACAAAAGATACACAATACAATAGAGACACAAATATATGTGGTTCACCTAGTGTGGGCTACGTCCTCCAGAGAAATTGTCAGGTCCTTCCTTTATTATTATCCAACAAATGAACGGATACAACCTATAACAAACCCATTGTAACTTCCTCTTCGTTCTCTCACAATATCCTATCTCAGAATATAATATTTGCCATCCTCCCTAGCCACAATACATTTCCCTCATAAAAGAGGGTTGCCTTCTAGGACAAAAAACCCTAACATAATTTCTACTGTTAGATCTGCGACCTTATAATGAACGGTCCAGATTTACAATGAAATTACAATATACTTTTACAAGGAAATTTTTCCTTTGGGGGCCCTCTTGCCCCCGGACCACACAGAGGGAGTAACCCCCCTTTGCACTCCCCGACGTGGAAGAGTGTACATTCTTTTTGGGTGCAAAGTCTTCATGGGGTATAAACACGGCTGGAAACAAAGACCTCTGAATCTGGAAGATAATCAGGCTCCACAAGCAACATATATGTGGTCCAGTGGGAAGGTGTAGCACCAACATATAGCACATGGATTATAGAGGGGGACTTGTTGAACCTAGATCTCGTTAAGTGACAATAGTTTGAAGACAATAACTTGCAGGAGATGCATTATTTTCATCCGGAGGAGAATGATGCATGGATTTTCTAAGGGTCATGTTAGTGTCATTATTTTAAGGGTAGAGTTAGAGGTTTGTCAAACAGTTGTGTCTCATGAGTTGTTTCAAGGTCTTTGGGTCATTATTGTTATAAGCCATAAAATGAAATGCAAAAAAGAGTCAAATCATAAGTCTAGGTGGAATGGTTTTTTGTGGATATCATGGGACATTATGACACATTATGAAAGGAAAAAGGTCATCAAAGGTTATTATGGAATATTTTATATCTTTCAAATGCTTATGGTACTTAACTTGCAAAAAGTACACACGTTGCGCAAACTCACTGCGAAAGTTCCTGGGTGCTACACAAACTGTCATATCACTCCAAAACACTCAAATCACATTTCAAAACGTCTTTTCTTAGCTTATTCATATCTCTCCCCTTCCATTTTTCATGCAACAAACTCTCTAAGCATCGTTTCTCCTCTCTGCAACTTGCAAATCCTTCATCCAAGGTCGCTACGCAAGTTCGATGTGTAAGTTGTCAAACCATTCAACGGTGCACTCAAAGATCATAAAGGTGAGTGATGATGAAATAGTCAATCAGAATACATCATCTAAATAAGGTCATCAATCTGATGTATTTTGGCTTCATTCTTTTCAATATTAAGGCACATTAGGGTTTTGAAGTTTTGAGAGGAAAATAACATTTTGAGAAAGGATGAAGGGGTTCTAGGATGCCTTATCATCATCATAAGGCCACCATCACCATCATCCATCATCATCTCTCGGTCAAATTCAAAAAAAGGTGGACAAAGTGTAAAAAAAATATTTTCCACGCAAAGTCTGCAGGGCACGCTACATAACCGTTGTAGGTTGCAGTTACACAATGTGTTACAACAACACACTACGCAAATGACAGTTTAGTGGCAAACTTCAAGATCATTTTCTAACCAACTGGAGAGGATTTTGGAAAAAACTAGAGATTTTTTTGTCAATAATGAACTCAATAACAAAAATCTCTCTCAATTTCTACACAGGTGTCATAGTTTGAGAGATTTGAATGAATCTTTACGACCCATTTTTCCAGATTTAAGCATTTAATGTTTTCTTGTTTTAGTCATCATCTTTGGGCGTACGTTCCGAGGAACTGGAGAAGAATTTTTGAAAACAAAAAGGGGGTTTTGTCAAGAATGAACCCAATAACAAAAACCTCTCTCCGTTTTTTACACAAGTATTATTATTTGGAAGATATCAAATAATATTTGAGGGTTATTTTCCAGAATTTCGCCAAGCCAGATTTGCTGACAAAGTTCTAGAATATTTGAAATTCGACTTGATGGACCTCCAACTTAGCAAGGTGTATCCAAACTTGATATGGATATTGAATCTTGGATACTCTCCTATCATATCCCATGATTTTCTCTTCAGTTGGCACATTTTTAGTTGGTCAAAAATCAAACCCTAGATAGCAGGATTAGAGCCGATTTTTGGCAAATATTCTTTCCTAAGCTATTGTAACAACTCTCTATTTTTGGAAAAGATGGATTTCAACCTCCTTAGGCTAGAATATGATATTTATTTATATATTTGAGCACTTTGAATGTGAAAACGGTTGGCATAAGTACAAAGGACAACTTTCCATTGAACATTGTATACATTTTTATGAATTTGAATGAAATGCTAGTGCAGATGTCCAGAGCTTTTTCATACCAAAGATTCTAGTGGTAATGATCTGAAGCCTATTTTCCGTTATGTATGTTCTTCTTGTCTCTTTATATTTCATTTTTTGTTACTCATATGTTTGAATTGGATATCAAATGGTCTAAAATTCATCTTAAAAGGTGCTTTAGTTTCTAGTAGTTTGAAAATAATTTGTTCTTTCTTAACCCATCAGAATTCATCTTAATGGTGCTTTGAATGTGGTTATATGTTTTCCTCTTTATTCCATTCTATAACATCAATTTCAAAACTGAAAGATCATTTCCTACCTAGCCTTTGCTTCCTTGAGAGCTCCACCTACCAGAAACTATTTTCATTTTCTTTCAAATAATTGACTCCATTGCCCAAATAGGTTCATTTCCTTTTGCCAACAAACCTTTAAAATCCCTTCACCTATTCAAAAAACCTATCTACTCATCCTCAAAGAAAATCCATCTTTAGAGACCAAGTGACAAGAGAGATCCCTCTCAGAACTAAAAGGCTAGTTTCAGTTCTAAAGTGGTTATGTGGTTACCTTTGTAAGTTGTCTCCTCAACCTAGGAAATTTACTTAGTGATAACATTTTTGCGTCATTGTTGGGGATAGAAGGTGAAATATTCCTTGGGAGAAATGACAAATATTAGAGATCATTGTTGATGGTGGAAAACGATTAGACACAAGAGGTTGTACTATTCACCTGGCGACTCTAACCAAACTTCAAGCAAATTCAAAGACTCCATTGTTGGTTGAATACAGAAATTCAAAGTTTCATGGTGAATCCACACCTTGTAAAATCTATATTGTGAAAGTTTCATTGGTTACCCCACTGGTTTAATAAAAAAATTAGGAGGTGTTGTGGCAGCTGCAAGCACTTTCGAAGGTAAGCGAATCTGTAATGTTGCAAATGAACAAATTCCTTTTTCAGATGCTCAAGATGATGATGTCTATGTCTTTAGAATTAATAAAAAAATTCAAATGACTATTGAAACCTTAAGAGATTTTGTATGTGCACCAGATTTTGATGTTGAAAATCTTTGTCTTGTTTTAGAATGGATATATCCTCAAAAAAGTGAAAGGAATATGCTATGTAATCTTAGTTTAATGTTATCCTTTTTGAATGGGCATATTTCAATGGCGATATTATGTAAGGAATTTCATTTTGAAAGAATGGAAGATCAATCCTTTGAACCAATTAAGGAGATAATAGAGCCTAAGATAAATATTGATTATATTCAAGAGTCAAAAGGATATAGTTCTCTGCCTCTTTATACAAGAATCTAAGATAGTGATCAACTAGTTTTTGACTACTATTATCCAAGCTCGGAGAAATCACTTGGAGGAATTTGTCAAGAACAAATTTCATTTGAAATCTTTGAAGGATGTGAAGGTAGCCAGATAGCATATGATAGTGTGGTTCATGTACGAGATGCAGTAATTTCTGCAAAGGATATTCAAAGATTATCCCATTTTCAGCTAAAGCAAGAAGAGCAAGTCCTTGATGAGATATTTTACCATTATTTTTATGATCCAGTGGAAATATGGATGGAGTTTGTTTTTTCAAGGATCCAGAAGATTACATTTTTGGGTGTGTTTCCTACTTACAATAGTAAGTATGAAATCGTTATGGATTTTGTATTGTATTTGCTATGTTCCTCTCACGTTTCTTATTACATGCAACATCAAGGTATGATGAGCAATCAATTTCTTATGAGTTTCTTTTGGAAATTTGTATATACATGAGTAAGCAAGTTGTCAACAAAGTAGGGTAGGTAGGTGTGAAAAAAAAGCTTGTTGGGAAAGCATCTTTTTCAGCTAGTTCTTTCAGTTTGTTTTCAACTTTCATAGGTTCTCATTTCAACATGTGTTTAAGTCTTTGTTTTGAAAAATTGATTGCAATTGCAGCATTGTTTCATTGTGTTTTCAGATAGCAGTGACATACAATTTCAGTTTTAGTTTTCAGTAGCGAATATACAGTTACAGTTTCAATTTGATTTATAGTTTCAGTTGCAAAGTTAGTTGGTTGCAAATCAGGTCACAATTTGAAGGTTGAAGGTCTCAAAAAAGGTTGGAACAACCCAATGGATAAAGCACATGGTCTGTTTTTATTTATTGCCTCACAGGGTGATCCAGGGGGATATTGGTGGCCACCCACCTATTCCAACTAGCTCCTTGTGTCCATTTTTTTTCAACACATTATTTTGTACTACTTTGTAATTGTGGGTTCTACACTTCTGGGGCTATGTGAAGCCCCACACATCCTCCAGGTGGATATGGGTGGTCTCTCTCCTAATCCAACTGACTTATTTTGTATGTTTTCATGTCAACACATCTTGTTGTACTTCCAGGGCCGTTTTGGGGCCCTAAACGTTGTTTTTTTGGCTCACTACAGTCAAAATTTAGACAGAGTTAGAGTTTGATGGTGGAATGTGTATTTCTCTGAAAGACCTTTCCAACAGGCTATCATGCGCCTAAAACGAAGGTCGTATGAAAAAGTTACGACCCTTGGAAGTTGAGGTACCAAATTACACCAACTTACCCATACGGCCCACATAATGTTTGGTGTTTCACCTTCTAGGGTTAGGTTTTTGGATGTCTAGGGTTTTGCAATTCATGAGTAATATCAAAAAGGCCTTTGGAGCCTCATTGTAATCCATTATGCTCAGAAGGATGCACGTAGAAGCCACATCTCTTCTCAGAGATAACTACCACCATTCGAGCAAGTGTTTCAGTTCTGCAGTATTACAGTTTCAACCTATTTCATTATTTAATAGAAGATATTGTTCAATGGATATTTGTGTTATTCTTCATATCTCTGTGTCTATTGTATTCAGTCTGTTAATCAGTTCGTTCCGCTCCTAAATCCAGATCACAGGGAGGACACCATCCCCATTTGAGCCAAATGTTAGTGTCATTATTTTCAAGGTAGATTTAGAGTTTTGTCAAATAGTTGTGTCTCATGAGTTGTTTCAAGGTTTGTGGGTCATTATTGCTATAAATGTCAAATGGAATGTCAAAAAGAGTCAAATCATAAGTCTAGGTGGAATGGTTTTTTGTGGATATCATGGGAAATTATGACACATTATGAAAGCAAAAGAGTCATCAAAGGTTATTATGGCATATTTGATATCTTTCAAATGCTTATGGTACTTGACTTGCAAAAAGTACACACGTCGCCCAAACTCATTGTGCAAGTTACTCGGTACTACACAAACTGTCATATCATTCCAAAACAGTCAAATTGCATTTCAAATCATCTTTGCTCAGCTTATGCATATCTCTCCCCTTCCATTTTTCATGCAACAAACTCTCCAAGCATTGTTTCTCCTCTCTGCAACTTGCAAATCCTTAATTCAAGGTCGTTACACAAGTTTGTTGTGTAAGTTGTCAAATCATTCAATGGTGCACTCAAATATCATAAAGATGAGTGACGATGAAATACTCAATGAGAATACATCAGCAAAAGCAAGTCATCAATCATATGTAGTTTGGCTTCATTCTTTGCAATATCAAGGCAATTTAGGGTTTTGATGTTTTGAGAGGCAGATGACATTTTGAGGAAGGATGAAGGGATTCTAGGATGCCTTATCCTCATCATGAGGCCACCATAAACATTAGACATCATCATTTATCAACAAAATTCAAACAAAGTTGGACAAAGTGTAAAAGTTATCTTCACTACACAAAGTCTGTAAGGCATGCTACACAACTGTTGTAGGTTGGAGTTACACAGTGTGTTACAGCAACACGCTACACAAATGGCAGTTTAGTGGTAAACTTCAAGATAATTTTATGACCAACTGGAGAGGATTTTGGAAAAACCTAGAGAGGCTGTTTTCAATAATGAACTCAATAACAAAAACCTCTCTCAATTTTTACACAGGTGTCATATTTTGATATATTTGAATGAATATTTACGACCCATTTTTCCATATTTAAGAAAATTTTAATGTTTTCATGTTTTAGTCATCATCTTTGGGCACATATTCTGAGGATATGGATAAGAGGTTTTGAAAAAAAAGGATTTTTTTGTCAAGAAAGGCCCCAATAACAAAAACCTCTCTCAGTGTTTACACAAGTATTATTATTTGGAAGATATCAAATGATATTTGAGGCCTATTTTCCAGAATTTTGCCAAGCCAGATTTGTCGATAGAGTTCTAGTATCTTTGTAATTCGACTTGATGGACCTCCAAATCAACAAGGTGGATCAAAAATTGATATGGATATTGAAGCTTGGATACTCTCCTGTCATATCCCATGATTTTCTCTTCAATTGGCACATTTTTAGTTGGTTAAAAATCAAACCCTAGATAGTAGGATATGAGCATATTTTTGCCAAATATTATTTCCTAAGCTATTGTAACAACTCTCTATTTTTGGAAAAGATGGATTTCGACCTCCTTAGGCTAGAATATAATATCTTTCTATATATTTGAGCACTTTGAATGTGAAAATGTTTGGAAGAAGTACAAAGGACAACTTTGCATTGAACATTGTATACATTTTTCTGAATTTGAATGAAATGCTAGTGCAGATGTTCAGAGCTTTTTCATACCAAAGATTTTAGTGGTAATGATCTGAAGTTTGTTTTCATTTATGTATTTTATTCTTGTCTCTTTATCTTTCAGTTTTTGTTACTCATATGTTTGAATTGGATATCAAATGGTCTGAAATTCATCTTAAAAGGTGCTTTAGATTCTAGTAGTTTGAACACAATTAGTTCTTTCTTAACCCATCAAAATTCATCTTAATGGTGCTTTGAATGTGGTTATATGTTTTCCTCTTCATTCCATTCTATAAAATCAATTTAAAAACTGAAATATCATTGCCTACCTAGCCTTTGCTTCCTTGAGAGCTCCGCCTACCAGAAACAGTTTTCATTTTCTTTCAAATAATTGACTCCATTGCCCAAACAGGTTCATTTCCTTCTTGCCAGCAAACCTTTAAAATCCATTCACCTATTCAAAAAACCTAGCTACTCATCCTCAAAGAAAATCCATCTTTAGAGACCAGGTGACAAGAGAGATCCCTCTCAAAACTGAAAGGCTAGTTTCAATTCTAAAGTGGTTTTGTGGTTACCTTTGTAAGTTGCCTCCTCAACCTAGGAAATTTACTTAGTGATAACATTTTGGCGTCGTTGTTGGGGACAGAAGGTGAAATATTCCTTGGGAGAAATGACAAAGATTAGAGATCATTGTTGATGGTGGAAAATGATTAGACACAAGAGGTTGTACTATTCACCTGGCGACTCCAACCAAACTTCAAGCAAATTCAAAGACTCCATTGTCGGTTGAATCCAGAAATTCGAAGTTTCATGGAAAATCCACACCTTGTAAAATCTACATTGTGAAAGTTTTGTTGGTTACCCCACTGGTTTAATAAAAAACTTAGGAGGTGTTGTGGCAGCTGCAAGCACTTTCGAAGGTAAGCGAATCTCTAATATTGCAAATGAAAAAATTCCTTTTTCAGATGCTCAACATGATGATGTCTATGTCTTTGGAATTAATAAAAAATTTCAAATGACTATTGAAACCTTAAGAGATTTTGTATGTGCACTGGATTTTGATGTTGAAAATCTCTGTCTTGTTTTAGAAAGGATATATCCTCAAAAAAGTGAAAGGGATATGCCATGTAATCTTAGTTTAATGTTATCCTTTTTGAATGGGCATATTTCAATGGCGATATTATGTAAGGCATTTCATTTTGAAAAAATGGAAGATCAATCCTTTGAAGAACCAATTAAGGAGACAATAGAGCCTGAGATAAATATTGATTATATTCAAGAGTCAAAAGGATATAGTTCTCTGCCTCTTTATATAAGAATCTAAGATAGTGATCAGCTAGTATTTGACTACTATTATCCAAGCTTGGAGAAATCACTTGGAGGAATTTGCCAAGAACAAATTTCATTTGAAATCTTTGAAGGAAGTGAAGGTAGCCAGATACCATATGATAGTGTGGTTCATGTACGAGATGCAGTAATTTCTACAGAGGATATTCAAATATTATCCCATTTTCAGTTGAAGCAAGAAGAGCAAGCCCTTGATGAGATATTTTACCATTATTTTTATGATCCAGTGGAAATCTGGATGGAGTTTGTTTTTTCAAGGATCCATAAGGTTACATGTTTGGGTGTGTTTCCTACTTGCAGTAATAAGTATGAAATTGTTATGGATTTTGTATTGTATTTACTAAGTATGAAATTGTTATGGATTTTGTATTGTATTTACTATGTTCCTTCACGTTTCTTATTACATGCAACATCAAGGTATGATGAGCAATCAATTTCTTATGAGTTTCTTTTGGAAATTTGTATATACATTGAGTAAGCAAGTTGTCAACAGTAGGGTGACGAGGCGTGAAAATTCGCTAAGCATTTTCAACAAGTTCTTTCAGTTTGTTTTCAACTTTCATAGGTTCTCATTTCAACATGTGTTTAAGTATTTTTTTTGAACAATTGATTGCAATTTCAGCATTGTTTTAGTGTGTTTTCAGATAGCAGTGACATACAATTTCAGTTTTAGTTTTCTCAATAGTGAATATACAATTAAGGCCATTGATTTTTAGTTTCAGTTGCAGAGTTAGTTGGTTGCAAATCAGGTCACACTTTGTAGGTTGAAGGTCTCGTAAAAGGTTGAACAACCCATCGATGCTACATGGTCTTTTGTTCTTTCATCACTTCGCTTTTTGTTCTTTACTGCCTCACAGGGTGATCCGAGTGGATATTGGTGGCCACCCACCTATTCCAACTAGCTCCTTGTGTCCATTTTTGTTCAACACGTTCTTTTGTACTTCTTTGTAATTGTGGGTTCTACACTTCTGGGGCTATTTGAAGCCCCACACATCCTCCAGGTGGATATGGGTGGTATCTCACCTAATCCAACTGACTTATTTTGTATGTTTTCATGTCAACACATCTTGTTGTACTTCCAGTTCCGTTTTGGGGCCCTAAACGTTGTTTTTTTGGCTCGCCACAGTCAAACTATAGACAAAGTTAGAGTTTGATGATGGAATGTGTATTTCTATGAAAGACCTTTCCAACGGGCTATCATGCGCCTAATACAAAGGTCGTATGCAAAAGTTATGACCCTTGGAAGTTGAGGTACCAAATTACACCAACTTACCCATAGGGCCCACATAATGTTTGGCGTTTTACCTTCCATGGTTAGGTTTTTGTATGTCTAGGGTTTTGGCATTCATGAGTAATATCAAAAAGGTCTCTGGAGACTCATTGTAATCTATTCTTTTCAGAAGGATGCGCGTAGAGGCCACATCTCTTCTCAGAGATAACTACCACCATTCGAGCAAGTGTTTCAGTTCTGCAGTTTTACAATTTCAGCCTATTTCATTATTTAATAGAAGATATTTTTCAATGGATATTTGTGTTATTCTTCATATCTCTGTGTTTATTGTATTCAATCTGTTAATCAGTTCGTTTCGCTCCTAAATCCAGATCACAGGGAGGACAACATCCCCATTTGAGCCAAATGTTAGTGTCATTATTTTGAAGGTAGATTTAGAGGTTTGTCAAATAGTTGTCTCATGAGTTGTTTCAAGGCCTGTGGGTCATTATTGTTATAAACGTCAAATGGAATGTCAAAAAGAGTCAAATCATAAGTCTAGGTGGAATGGTTTTTTGTGGATATCATGGGAAATTATGACACATTATGAAAGCAAAAGAGTCATCAAAGGTTATTATGGCATATTTGATATCTTTCAAATGCTTATGGTACTTGACTTGCAAAAAGTACACACGTCGCCCAAAGTTGTTGCACAAGTTACTCGGTGCTACACAAACTATCATATCAATCCAAAATAGTCAAATCGCATTTCAAATCATCTTTGCTCAGCTTATGCATATCTCTCCCCTTCCATTTTTCATGCAACAAACTCTCCAAGCATCGTTTCTCCTCTCCACAACTTGCAAATCCTTCATTCAAGGTCATTACGCAAGTTTGATGTGTAAGTTGTCAAATCATTCAACGGTGCACTCAAATATCATAAAGATGAGTGACGATGAAATACTCAATGAGAATACATCAGCAAAAGCAAGTCATCAATCATATGTAGTTTGGATTCATTCTTTGCAATATTAAGGCACATTATGGTTTTGATGTTTCTAGAGGCAGATGACATTTTGAGGAAGGATGAAGGGATTCTAGGACGCCTTATCCTCATCATGAGGCCACCATAAACATTAAACATCATCATTTATCAGCCAAATTCAAACAAAGGTGGACAAAGTGTAAAAAATATCTTCACTACGCAAAGTCTGCAAGGCACGCTACCCAACTGTTGTAGGTTAGAGTTACACAGTGTGTTACAACAACACACTACACAAATGACAGTTTAGTGGTAAACTTCAAGATAATTTTATGACCAACTGGAGAGGATTTTGGAAAAACCTAGAGAGGTTGTTTTCAATAACGAACTCAATAACAAAAACCTCTCTCAATTTTTACACAGGTGTCATATTTTGATATATTTGAATGAATATTTACGACCCATTTTTCCATATTTAAGAAAATTTTAATGTTTTCCTGTTTTAGTCATCATATTTGAGCACATACTCCGAGGATATGGATAAGAGGTTTTGAAAGAAAAATGAGGTTTTTGTCAAGAAAGGACCCAATAAAAAAAACCTCTCTCAGTGTCTACACAGGTATTATTATTTGGAAGATATCAAATGATATTTGAGGCCTATTTTCCAGAATTTCGCCAAGCCAGATTTGCTGACAGAGTTCTAGTATCTTTGTAATTCGACTTGATGGACCTCCAAATCATCAAGGTGGATCAAAAATTGATATGGATATTGAAGCTTGGATACTCTCCTATCATATCCCATGATTTTCTCTTCAGTTGGCACATTTTTAGTTGGTCAAAAATCAAACCCTAGATAGTAGGATATGAGCATATTTTTGCCAAATATTATTTCCTAAGCTATTGTAACAACTCACTATTTTTGGAAAAGATGGATTTAGACCTCCTTAGGCTAGAATATGATATCTATATATATATATGATATCTATCTATATATTTGAGCACTTTGAATGTGAAAATGTTTGGAAGAAGTACAAAGGACAACTTTGCATTGAACATTTTATACATTTTTCTGAATTTGAATGAAATGCTAGCGCAGATGTCAAGAGCTTTTTCATACCAAAGATTTTAGTGGTAATGATCTGAAGTCTGTTTTCCTTTATGTATGTTATTTTTATCTCTTTATCTTTCAGCTGTTGATACTCATATGTTTGAATTGGATATCAAATGGTTTGAAATTCATCTTAAAAGGTGCTTTAGATTCTAGCAATTTGAACATTGTTTGTTCTTTCTTAACTCATCAAAATTCATCTTAATTGTGCTCTAAATGTGGTTATATGTTTTCCTCTTTATTACATTCTATAACATGAATTTAAAAATTGAAATATCATTGCCTACATAGCCTTTGCTTCCTTGAGAGGTCTACCTACTAGATATTGTTTTCATTTTCTTTCAAATAATTGACTCCATTGCCCGAACAGGCTCATTTCCTTATTGCCAACAAAACTTTAAAATCGCTTCACCTATTCAAAAAACCTAGCCACTCATCCGCAAAAAAAATCCATCTTTAGAGATCAAGTGACAAGAGAGATCCACTCTCAGAACTAAAAGGCTAGTTTCAGTTCTAAAGTGGTTATGTGGTTATCTTTGTGAGTTGCCTCAGCCTAGGCAATTTACTTAGTGATAACATGTCATAACTTTTGACTCAGTTATTTGTTTGGGATGAAATTTTATAAGGAATTGTGTGTCAAAGAGTTCACTTCTGTTCCGATATAATCCTTTAGATCTTGCATCGTTTCGACACTTTTTCGAGGCTAAATTCCTTCATATAAGGCCTCAAATTGGGGTTTTAGTGTTTTAATGTGATTTTTAAATTTTAAATTATCAGTTATCTCTTAGTTTATGAACTTAATCAGAAAAGCGAGTTGACAAATAGTGTCTCTCTAGTTATTTCTTAGGTATTGGTCAGTTTTAGAGTCATGCGAGAATTTCCTAAAATTAGTTGTTTTTCCAAAATTAGTTGTTTTTTAAAATCTCATATAGTAGTTATAAGGAGTTGAACTTTCCATTGTAATAGTTAGGATGGAGAAGGAATAAAAGAGAGTTATTTTCCATTCTCATGTGTTTGCATGGTTTTTAGATCTTTTGAATGAATCTCAGTTTATTGGTTGCATCACAAAGGGGAGAGTAAAGAGTAAGAAAGAGAAGTTGCAGAACAGAGGAAGAATTTTAGACACAAGGAGTAGTTACAGACAGGGGGAGATTGAATAAGGGTTTCCATCAATGAAAAAGGGGGATATTGTTATAAATAGTGTTGTCATTGATGTCAAATATAGGGGAAAACTATGAATTCCTCTATATGAAGGCGGGATGACTGTGAACAATCAATCCAAGTGAATTCGGGCTGCATAGGTATGAGGAGTTGTGTGAATGGAAGCTAGATGAGAGGATCTTATTAAAAAGAAATGGAGAAACAAGATCTAAGGAAGCCAAATGAGAAAGAATTTAGAAACAATGTTAAAGGTTTGAATTGCACGATTGACTTATCCCACATGCATAGTGAAAATCACTTTCAAAAGGTTTATATTGCAAATACATTGTTGCATGGTTTAAACAAGATTGGGCGTGATTATAATAAATCAATGGTTAATATGTAATTTCGCTCCGCTCCATATGCACAACGTTTAATAAAGGGAAGGGGGGCTTGAAATGATATACCATAGTTTTTGGCAGAGCCACGTGGCATTGGCGCATCAATGCCACCTCCCCTCGAATGGTTTTCAAAACCATTATATGACCCACCCACCCCCTTGAAAAAGTGGCAAAATGACGAAGAAACAACGAAGCATGATGATGTAAGTCGGTGAGCCAGGTGGGCCAATCGTTTGGTGACTCGGTGGTTGGAACACATAGAAACAAGGTTCCATACCAGATCAGAGTGAAAATACAATGTTGAAGTCTCGAGCGTCCGATGGTGATGCCACATCATCACCACAACAAAAACCACGTTGATGCCATATCAGAGCTACATGTCAGACCACGTACTTGTGTCGAATCAACATGGTGTCTGAATAGGGTCGAAGGACTTGATGACATCATAGCCACGTTAGTGACATGTCATCCAACACACAAAGAAGGGGTCCAGGTGGAGACCACATCATTTTCCATCTCAACATGATCTGAAAGGATATCGGCATATCGAATATTGGAAGATTGGAGGAGCATATCGGCATATAAAAAAAATATTAGATACCAAACCATGTTAAAAGGTTGATCATTGCAGAGTTAAATTCTGGGGGTCCCAGTGGCCTGGTGAGCTTGGTGGGCTAGTGGGCCGGTATATTGGATCGAGGGAGAAATTGAAGGTGCAAAGTTAAAGTCCCGGGGGCATGGTGGTTTGGTGGCGCTATGAGTCTGGTAGTTTGGTGGCATGGTATACCATATCAAGAGAGTAGTTGGAGGTGAAAAGTTAAAGGCCTGGGGGCTCGATGAGTCGGTGACCCGGTGGTCCCGATATGTGGTGAATAAATCATAGATCGACATTTAATCAAGGAGGTTGATCTCATGGTTGTTGAGAAATCAACATTAAAGGTGTGTGTTTTGATATTTGATGAGTCCAATACCCGATACCCCAGTGGTCTTGATTCCCAATGAACAGATCAACCCTGCAGATTGATGGACGACATTCCCTCTTGGACTGATCCGATGACTTCTGAGTATTGAGGTCTTTGTTTTGTGTTTCAAGAGCCCCAATGTCAAAGTTAATCTGGTGGACTGTAAATGATTGTGCACTAAACAGGAAGGAAATTAAGACCGATTTTGAAGGATTTGTATAGCCCAATTTTATGGAAGAAGAAAAGGATTTAGATTTGACCCCATGAGCATGATTTGTTTTGTATGTGTAGAAAACTTGGATGTATTGGCTTGGGGTATAAGTAGTGATGCCCTCATTGTTTTGAGTGTGTGTGTGTGTGGAAGAATGTGGATGAGGAAGTGAAGATCTGAAGTTCTCAAGTGAGAGAAGATGAAAAAGAGTGAGATGTAACTGTCTGAGGGTGGTTGGGAGGTGCAAGGTCAAATAAGGAATTTTTTATGTCTAGTTGATTGTAAACATGTGGAGAAATGACAGAGTGGTTGTTATGTAGTTGGAAGCTTGAAGTGTTGATGACAGTTTAAGAAGAAGTTATCTAGACAAAAGATTTGAAGAATGGTGTCTCTTGCAGGTTGGAGCCTGCAAGTATTACATCTGTGGTTTGGTGCCTATAGGTTTTGTTGAGTTGGTGCTCGTCTAAGGAGATTGGTGTCTCCAGCAGGTGGGTGCCTGCAAATATTGTAATTGTAGGTTGGTGCCTACATGTATTGTTGAGTTGGTGCTCATAAGAAGGGATGTGTGTCTCTTTTAGGTTGGTTCCTGTAAAACATTATAACAAATTGGTGTCTATAATAGGTTGTTTCTTGCAAAAATATTTTTGTGGTTTTCTCCCATTTGGGTTTCCACATTAAATATTTGAGTATTGTGCATTGTATGTTTATGTATGCTTCTTATTGTTGGTAAAGTAATAAATAAGTGTAATATAGTAAGAAAAGGAAAAACTAGTCTCATACTGATTCGTCCCCCGCCCTCTTAGTATAAGTAAGTGTGTCAACATTTGTGATTCAATTTCTTGGGTTGAGGATCATAACATTGAGAGATATGCCACTAACATGCATTTTGCACGTGTTTCCAGATGGGCTTAAAGATTCCCTCTACTTTCCCATACGAACAAACCTCAATGAGAGTTGAACTTGAATGGCCATGGGAAAGGTCCTATTTCTTTCTTGCCACACCACAGGCTCATGTGCTTACCCCCTTTTCCCGAGGAAAACCTCATTAGTAAACTTTTGGGTGCTTCCTCACATTTCATGGATGGTACAAAGTGAAAACCCGTCGATGGTGATTGTGACCCATGACCCGACAAAGACATTGAGCGACACATGCAGCAACAACAACTAGTGTTGAGGATCAACCACAAGACCTCCTACATAAAGTTCAAAGCACCTAACCACTCAAACAAGCTCACTTATTTACATGTAGGCCACAACTTTTTGTTTCAGTAAGCACTTTAACAAGAATAACTATTAATATGGTAAGTTTAAGAAGCCTTACACTAGAAAAAACTTTGAGTATAATGTAAATTTAACAAGAATAACAATTATTATAGTAAGTTTAGGAAGGATTAAAATAGAAAAACCTTTAAATATAATGTAAATTCCATAGATGGTTTTTTTGACATAATTTAAATTTTTTTAATTTTTTAATATGAATTATTATCATTGATAGTTTTAGTAAAACAAAATTCAAACAACCATTAATTATATGTTATTAATATATATATTTTTAATAACTCATCACTAATTATATAATATTTAAAATAATTAAATGTTTTAGTACAATATTTATGAAAATTAAATGCCTTAGTAAGTTGTACAATAATAACATGTGCATGGTTGAAATTTCATTACACATTAATATTTTGGGATGTCTAATATTTCAAAAGAAACCTCTTGTTCTCTTGTACCTCTTATTGTCTAATATTACAAATAAGACTTTAATGCCTCCTTGTTGTTTAATAGTACAAACAAGAATAATAATTTGGATGCAATAAAAACAAAATTTTGTTACACATTTATATCCCTCATTGTGTAATAATAAACATATTACACCTTACTTACCATGGCGTCTTTTTCTGAAGTTGTTAGATTGCACGAGGTTCCAAAAACTATTACCTTTGATAAAGATACTCGATTCTTTGGTCATTTTTGGAGGAATTTATGGAAGAAAATGGGGACTAAATTATAGTTCAACAGTGCCTATCACTCCCAAACAGATGGGAAAACTGAGGTAGTAAATCATAGTTTGGGAAACTTGTTACAGAGCATTGTTGGAGAGAAGCCCAAGCAATGGGATTTGGCTTTACCTCAAGCAGAATTCACCTACAATAGTTCAATGAATAGATCTACATGTAAATCTCCATTTCATGTTGTTTACGGTAGAAATCCTATGGGTGTCCTAGATTTGGTGCAACTACCACTTGGGGATAGGATTAGTGATGATGGGGAAGCATTTGCAGAACACATTCAATAGTTGCAACAAAAGGTGAGACAAAAATTGCATGCCATTAATGAAAAGAAAAAAATTATAAAATATGCTCATTGACGATACCAGGTATTCAATGAATTTGATTTGGTGATGGTTTATTTACGGACAGAGAAGTTTCCTAGAGGAACCTACCACAAATTGAAGTATAAGAAAATTGGTCCTTGTAAGATTCTCAAGAAAATCAACGACAATGCTTATAAGGTTGATTTACCAGTTGATATCGATATCTCCCCTATGTTTAACATTTTTTATTTGTATATATTTCATGGGGACGATCTGGTTGATGACAGTGAGGCATAGCTGGATTGGCAACAGGCCATTCCAAGCAAGAAAAAGGAAAAAATTGTGCATATTTTAGATAAGAAGACCCTTCATACTCGGCAATGCCAATACGACAGATATCTGGTCCAGTGGGAAGGCGTAGCACCAATAGAGATTAAATTGATTACAGAGTGGTACTTTTTGAACCTATATCCCATTAAGTGACAACATTTTGAAGATAGTAACTTGCATGAGTTGCGTTCTTTTCAACCAAAGGAGAATGATGCATGTATTTTCTGAGGGTCATAACTTTTGACTTGGTTATTCGTTTGGGATGAAATTTTACAGGAAGTTGTGTCTAAAATATTTCATTGTCGTACCGATCTAATCCTCAAGAAAAAACATCGTTTTGACACTTTTACGGGGCCAAATTCCTTCATATAAAGCCTCAAATTGGGGTTTTAGTGTTTTTACAGGAATTTTTAAATTTTTAATTATCAGTCATCTCTTAGTTTATGAACTTAATCATAAAAGAAAGTTAACAAATAGTGTCTCTCTAGTTGGATCTTAGTTATTGGTCAGTTTTAGAGTCATGTGATAATTTCCTAAAATTAGTTGTTTTTCTAAAATTAGTTGTTTTCAAAAATCTCAGATAGTAGTTATAAGGGGTTGAACTTCCATTGTAATAGTTAGGATGGAGAAGGAATAAAAGAGAGTTATTTTCCATTCTCGTGTGTTTTCATGGTTTTTAGATCTTGTGAATGAATCTTCGTTTATTGGCTACATCACAAAGGGGGGGAGTAAAGAGTAAGAAAGAGAAGTTGCAAAACATAGGAATAATTTTAGACACAAGGAGCAGTTACAGACAAGGGGAGATTGACTAAGGGTTTCCATCAATGAAAAAGGGGTATATTGTTGGAAATAATGTTGTCATTAATGTCAAAGATAGGGAGAGACTATGAATGCATCTGTGTGAAGGCATGATGACTATGAACAATCAATCCAAGTGAATTTGGGTTGCACAAGTATGAGGAGTTGTGTTAATGGAAGCTAGATGAGAGGATCTTGTTAAAAAGAAATGGAGAAAAGAGATCTGAGAAATACAGAGGATAAAATAATTAGAAACAATGTTTAAGGTATGAATCACATGGTTGACTTATCCCATGTGCATAGGGAAAATTGCTTTCAAAAGGTTTATATTGCAAATACATTGTTACATGGTTTAAACAAGATTGGGCATGATTATAATAAATCAACGATTAATATGTAATTTCGACACCCTCCATATGCACAATGTTTAATAAAGGGAAGGGGGGGTTGAAATGATATACTGTGTTTTTTTGCAGAGCCAT
>SNQJ01S0022570.1:0-19639 GCA_010110895.2 Picea sitchensis
ATGTTCTTCTCCACAACCCCAACATTTCAAGGGTTCTCTCTTTGGGTTATCAATCTTTCCTGGTAGGACCAGAAGGTTTATTTCCGCTCTGGGAGGGGAAATTCTGTTGGTCTACACTTCAGGTTGGGAAGCTCATCCTTAAGTCATTTTTATAGTTTTTAAATCTTGGGTATTCAAACCCCTTCTTCTAGAATCCCAAACTATTCTTCTGCTTCCATCCTTCACGAGGTTATGTCCTATGCCCAGGCTGTTCATAAAAATATCTTGCCTTTCGGATAGTGTCTTCTAGGGTCTTTGTCTCATCAAACTCAATCCTGTTTTGATAGTCCTTAGGTAGTCCACTGATGAATCGTTGCACCTTTTCCTTTTATTCTTTTATATAGGGTATGTACCTCAACAACTCAAGGAATCTGCTGACATATTCCTCCATGGTGAGTTTCCCTAGCTTGAGTTCATAGAATTCTTTAGTCTTTTCGTCGAAATACTTTTCCAAAAGATACTTCTTCCTGAAGTATTTCTCAAAACGTTCCCATGATAGGTCCTCTTCATGAATCTCTTTTACATTCTTAAGGTCTTCCCACCAAATGGAAGCCTTTCCATTCAAGTTGAAAGTGGATACTCGAGCCTTCAAGTTTTCTGAGAAGTCATGGACTCTGAAATACTTCTTTATTCCAAGTAGTCAGGCCTCCGCTTCCTCCCCCTTCTTTATTTCACCATCGAAAGAGGGTGGTTTGTCCTTCTTGAATTCTTCGAGATTATGACTTTTGGAATGATTTCACTTCTTCCGTTTTCTTCGGTAATAAGAACTAGTTTTGCTACTAGAAGATCCCTTCGAGTCCCCAGTTTCCTTTCCAGAGGAATCGTCCGATGCTTGTCCCTTACATCTGGGGTGGACCTTTCTCGAGGTGCTCTTCCTAATGTGGCCACTTAAAAGACCATGTTTATGTATCTTAGGTGGGATTCGACTTTTCTTTGTTTTTCGTCGGTCCGCGTGACTAGTTTCAGGTCCATGCTGCAATTGTCTTTGTATGTTGGATAAACTCTGCAGCAAGACTGCATTAATTTCCATTTGCTTCTCTTTCACTTTTATCAACCTCTTGTTGTCGGCCTTGCAGCTCGATAGTTCGACCATGAGACTCCTCACAATCTCAACTAGATATAGAGGGGTCTCTACCGCCCTCCTTTTGTCAGACTCTTCGTCTCTATTGTGGGAGCCATCCCCCACTTCATGGTGCATCACCATTCTATGCGTCTGCAGTTTCCCGCGGTTGATTGTCTACTTGTGTGCAGGAAAAACACTTGTTTCTAGTCAATATTTATATTCATTCATAACCAGCGCATAATTCATATTTTTCAAATGCATACACACAATAGGAATTTTCATTCTTAACTTCGGCTTTTGATAAAGGGGGTTAAGATAGAGGGTTACTCATTTTAAGAGTACTTCAAATGGAGTTTCTGCACAACTCGTTCATGAGCCCAAGCAGGCCATGTGTTGTAACCATGCTCTGATACCAATTTGTCACACGCCCACTACGACAACTAAATTTTTGTCTTTTCTTCAAGGGACAAAATCCCTGAATTTCTACGGGGCCTAGCACAAACCATCACTTCCCTTATCCTCCTCCATATGATTGTTGGCTAGGACCACAGGCCTTAAAAAAATGTGCTTCTCGTTTCCACGTTTTGAGATTTCTGTGTGCGAGCTCTCCCCGTCTCCCCGTCCCTTGAAATGCCGAAACCCGAAATGGGGTTAACGAGCTCCTTGGCTCCCCTTTTTCCTACTCCATGCGACCACCTCCGTGAACATGCTTTCAAGATTTTTGATGCAAGAAACCCTTGTTCCTTCAACCCATGAAACCCAAAAGCCTGGTATCATCCGGATCTACGGTCCAGATCGTCGACTTAATCAACGACCTAGATTAAATCCTGACATTCTACTTTTCGGGATTCTGGCGGGGCCTTCACTCCTATTTCTTCGATGTCCAGAACCCCGGTGGATTTAGATGTTCGCCATGCGTGCTCTACAAATGGATGGTCCAAATCCTTTCGGGACTCCTCCTTTCTACCACATGACCCTATCATGTGATCTATGGCTCATCCATAGAGCGTATCGGGGTTTCGTATACCGGGATTTCATGACTTGCAAAAACGAGGGGTCTTGCCCTTTGGTTTCCCGAGTGCTGAAACGTCGAAACTTATTCACGCTAAACCGATTTGGGGTTTTTTATATCGGGATTTTGCAAATTGAAAAAGCGAGGGGTCTTTCCCTTTGGTTTCCCAGGTGCCGAAACGCCAAAACTTATTCACGCTAAACCGATTCAGGGTTTCGTATACCGAGATTTCACAACTTGCGAAAATGAGGGGTCTTGCCCTTTGGTTTCCTAGGTGCCGAAACGCCAAAACTTATTCACACTAAAGCGATTCGGGGTTTCGTATACTGGGATTTCACGACTTGCGAAAACGAGGGGTCTTGCCCTTTGGTTTCCCGCGTGCCAAAACATCGAAACTTATTCACGCTAAACCGATGGTCAAGATCACTCATGGATCAATGACCACGATCACATCACAATTTCATGAATTGTGAGTTCATTCAGTCCTACCCTTTAACCACTCCAAGTCATGAGTCAATGAAATGCTACCTGACTGCCACGTGTCCTGTGTCGATGGACGGTTCCGAATACTTCGAGACTTTCAGGATGTTGTCGAGTCCACTCTCCTGCCTATGAAAAGGTTAAGATTGATGGTCAATAGAGCTATGACAGATCCTTGGATTTACGGTCCTAGATCCCATTGCTACTTGCGAAGGATGAAGAGGTCGAGCTGTTAATGCCTACGCTCCTCCTCTAGATCCATCGGTCTTGACAGATCTAGGGTATTTCGGAAAGGATCCCGACCGTTCGTCTACCAAATGATGGGGTATTCTTTTTTGATAACTAGACTCGTTGTCCTTTATAAGCTTGAATCACAAGATTCAACCTCTCGGGGCTTCGAACTCCCATGACTTTGAAACCTGAGAGAACTACTCTTTCTTGTACAAGGTTTCCAGACTCAGATTACATGATCCTTCAGAGGGTTCTTGGGTAATTATCCCTAGGCTTGGTGACCTGACTGAAAAGCCTTCCTAATTCACCGAGCTATGAACTTTGTGATAGGGGTAAAGTAAACTCATGGGTTTACTATAATGGTAGTCTTTTCAAGGAACTCACTCTGACTCTGGAATGCGAGGAAACTTCCCGGGAGAAGGTGCCTTCAGGAAATTAAACCAGGACATAGCATGAGTAAAGTAGATGGGACAATTCTCAAGGGAATAGACTCACATTCTGAACATATTCATTCTATACATAAACTGATTATGGTAATATAAGTATAAGCATGTATCCATTATTTCCAATCAAAACACAAGGCAACCGCTTCTATACAGAAACCATTTATGAGAATATAAACATGAGCATGCGTTCGTGATCTTCAATTCAAAATACAAGACCTAACAGTTATCAGAAACATCGGACCTGATGCAACTACTGAGAGGGGTGCTCGTTTCCACCCAACTGTAGGCTCAGTGACTCCAAACGGATTTACCACCAGCCACCCCTGAGCTAGACCATGATGCTTTGAGATTCAGTCTCCTACTTCCAGTTCAACGGAAGTCACAGACGAAGGTTACTCTCCTTCTCCTCTGTTCAGAACTCCCCTTATTTCCAGAGTTCCTCCGGTTTTTCTTCCACGATCTCTGTCGCGCGTGTTCTCTCCTCTCCCCCCCACACTTCCTTTATTGTCGTTTTCTACAAGGTTGCATGTGGCGAGAATTCCCCCATCCGTGCTAAGGTATGAGAGCTTCTACAGATGGGAGGTTTGCCCCCATACCCTCATTAACTCTTGAGGAGCCTCCCCACCTACTATCCTGGTAGGTAATTCATTCCAGGGTTAGAGAGTTTCTTTGGTCTTTGGGCAAGTAAAAACCAGTACGGTATTGGTTCGGTGGAATTTAACACAACCATTCTAGGTCCCTTCTACCACCTCTCGTTAGCCATCGTGGTCTCTTTTAGCACATCCCCCTCTCAGTAGTCATGCAACACATATTCATAACATAATTTACATTCATCTACCTTTTATACAAAGGTTCATCAAATCAAACATTCACATCTTTGAGTCTTCCATAGTTCTTGGCCAAAATAGTTATTTTTACAGACTGGGGGAAACAGGGTGTTACACATTTCCATGTTCCATTTACTTGCAAAAAGTTTTTATTCTGCACAAGATCCCACCCAAACCAATATTATATTAAAAAACCTTGTCTCTAACACAATGGCTCCAAGGTGATTAGGGTCTACTACCAAATGAAGGGAAGAAGAGATGAAAAGTACATCTCCTACACTAATCAAAATGTGAGGAAATTAAATTAACACAATTGTAGTAATAAACAACACAAAAACACAAAACCATTAGACAAAGATTTCAAGGAGAAAAACCTCACACTCTAAAGAACACTTAATGTATTATTCAACAACTAAATGATCACAATATAATCTCTATACTTTCAACGAAAAGTGTTCAGTAGTGAGCTCCTTCTTACTTGGTTACTATAGACTCCAAGACTAAACTAGTCACCCAAACCTATACAACCATCAAACCAATTGTATGCCTTTCCATAAAACATCTTATAACCATTCACCCATTTACAAATATAAGAAAATTCAACTCCATAAAAACATTGACAATTGTATGCCTTAGCATGTGAAGCTATGAAACATCAACTTGTTTCATTGCCAACATTACTTCTACTCAAAATATATTTACATGGACCAAGTATTTATCTTACCACTATATGCATGAGAGAATGATGCAAGAATCATTTAACTGCTTCTTTACCCACATCCTTCTCTACTCCAAATACAATAAGCTGAATCGAGCACTCAACAAGTCTAGGCATCCAAGTGCTAGATATATCCATCTACCCACAAATCCATGCTTCTCCATGCATGTCTTAGAACAAATTTGCACACTTCAAGCTCACTCTCCATTTTAAGTCTTGTTGTGCTTGCCATTTTCTTGCAAGACGTTTTCATTCTACACAAGCTTCCACTCATACCAATATTATATTAAAAAACCTAGTCCCTAATACTTTGGATCTAAGATGATCAATATTTGATACCAAATGAAAGGAACATGAGGTGCATAATACGCTTCTTATAGTAATCAATGAGAGAATAATGTGTACATATTTAGAAGAAAATAGTTGCAAGAAAACGAAATAAACAACAAACGATTAAACAACAAGATTTCCTTGGGAAAACCCTTTCGAGAGAAAAAAATGCACACTCTAAAGCATTATGAGTGTATTATCGAGGAACTAAATGGTTACAATACATTATAGAGTCTCATTTCTCTCAACAAGAACCTCTCTAGAAAAAATTAGGCCTACAGTATGCACCCCAAGACTACATTTCCCACCTAGGTTCATATGCTAATAGTCCATCTCTCAAGGTCTATACCATTAGGAATCTTACAGTGGAATATCCAATCCATTGAATAAACTTCCTCATACGAAATTCCATGAGAAAATACCATAGCCACATAAACTATGAATGCTAAACTCATCATTAATCGTATCAAGGTTATCTTAACACATGTAAGATTTATGGAAATTTTAAAAACATGGACACATATAATGAGGTCAAGGACCTTTGGAGGAAAGAAAAATTAAAAACCTTTTGGGGAATGTACTCTTAGACATGTTTGGGGAATGTAAAGCGAGACATGTAAGAACTTTAAGAGTGTTTGGCACTTGTAAGATTTATCACATTTTGAAAAATCGAGGCAAATTGTACATATGGAGGAAAATAAGAAGTTGTAGTTTAAACCATTTGAGATTAATGATAAAAAAATAACCTTTACATTACCTAATACTCACTAAAAACCACCACAAGAATCATTTCGAAGCTTACGGTTTTAACCTTTCCTTTTATCATTTGTATAACTCAATATACTACTAGCTTACCAAGTTTATCCTCATACTACCCCTACATTTGAGAAAAATATTTTTTATATTTGGTTGGCTGTTGTTGATGTTCAAACAATACATGATAGAGTGTCACACGTGATTTTTACATGCCTATTCTATGATAGTACAATATAATTTATGGGTTTTTATAACTCTTCGCACACTATGTTATACAACTCTTATTTAGTTCAACTTGTTTACCAAGACTTTATATATGATTTTCATAAGCTTAGAATCATAAGTTTTTTCTAATTTAACAAAGTATTATTAGTTAAATATATATATATATATATATATATATTTATTTAGTGTGTATGTTTTTACAGTTGGTCATAATTGTTGTACATCTATTTAGAACCAAACTATGTAGAAAGTTTTGAAAAGTCGAGAGTTAAGAAATTTTGATAAAGAGAATAAATTATTAAAGGGGAGAGAAAAGAAGAAAGCATAATTAAATACCTATTAAGGAGGAATGAAGAGATGTGGCATGAGAATTTAAAAGAGATTAAACCGTGAAAAAACCTAGAAAGAAATAGTCAAATAATAAAGATAGGTGAAGTAGAAAGGACAAGGATTAAAGCATAAAATGAGTGATTTTAAGGAGAGGAAGAGAAAGGCCTTGTTAAAAACTCTAGGTTAAAATACTAAAAACAAACTCATAGAATGTTAAGGTTAGAAAAGGATTCACACATAAGGAATGCAAAATTGGAATAATAAAATAAATAATTAAATTAAGTGAAGGATAAGAAAAGAGATCAATGATGGAAATAATGTATGTGGGGCTTCCAGGATTGGTTGAATTTCTAGTTGTCTTCATGATTGAAGTTATTGTGGTGTTTTTTTATTTTATTTCTAGAGCTTCTCAAATGATATGAGAGGTGTAATAGGGTGTTGTGGCCATAATATTGGTTTGGTCAAAAAAAAATTAGGGGCAACTAACATGGTGATTTTTTGTTATTTGTGTCAGCTATGTGTTCTTTGAGTCAAGATTGATGTGATCTACTAGTTTTTCCTATGTATAATTTTCCACAGAAGCAAGGGATTTGGTAGACTCCTAGGCTAAGCACAAGGTCATATTTTTCCATAGCAATTTTGAAGAGTTTCTTTAGGGTTTTACATGGTTTGAAGACAGATTTGATATCATTTTTATCCAAAATCCTTGAAATACGATCAATTGTACCCTTCATGTAGGATAAATAGAGGCAAAACAAAGGGTGTGAAAGAGGAAGGTGGATTAATGATTTTTTCATTGCAAGTTGAGTGGAAGGCTTTGTTAATTTGGGAGATAGAGTAACCTGATAAAATATAGACATGAACAACAAGATGGCGGAAAAGGATCACTAGCCAACACTTTTGTATTCACACCAATGTTACATATTTATAGTACAATGGGCGATGCCACCTCGTTGAGAGATTTTCTCTAGATCCTAAAATCATGCATGATGACTAGGCTGGGCAATATTAACTAAATCATTAGTCATCACTTGAGGATATATTACTAATATCCTAAATGAATAATACAAATATAGGTGACAATTAGACTTAATGATTGGTAAGCTAAGCCATAGGCTAACATAACCATTGGCTACAAGGGCCTTAGTCAAGTGGCATTTCTCCTTCTCAAGGAATTGGGGAGATGAGATACAAATGTCTTGAGTTACCAAAGTTTTAAAAAAAATAGAGTTTCAAGGTAGATGATAGTGAGAGTGGGCATGCAAGTATTGGTTATGCATATTTTTTTGGTAAACTTGGTGGGTGAGGGAACCATCCAAAAGCTACTAGATGTCAACTTCCAAGAAGGGGAGGGAATTATCCTTTTGTATTTTGATTGTGAACTCAATATGGGTGGAAATGATATTAATATGATCAAAGAAAGAGATCAAAGAGGGATGCCCATGAGGCCAAATGACGAAGGTGTCATCAACAAATTGAAACCAACATTTGGGTTTAAGATGAAATTTGTTTGAAACCAAGGTTTCAAAATTCTCCATAAAAATATTAGCAACCATGTGGAATAAGGATGAACCCATGGATGTTCGTTTGGGTTGTTCATATCAAGTCCCTCTAAAAGTGAAGAACAGGGAGATGAGACAGATTTTAATCACGTTAAGGATATCGACATCAACCAACTTGGAGATAAGGTCAAGGGATCTTGGAATAAGGATCTTCGTGAATAAAGATACCACATCAAAACTGACCATAATATCATGTTCATCCAAGATACCACATAAAAACTAACCATAGTGTCATGTTCATAGAGGTGAAGAGGAATTTTTTTGAATAAAATCAGAAGAATATTTGATGAAGGATGGAGTTTTTTCAATGAAAGATTGAAGAGTGTTAACTAGAAAACTAGAAAGGTCATGGGTCAGAGCTGAGCTCCTATTGATGTAACAATAGGGACATTCTTTTTATGAATTTTAGGTTTTCCATTGATCCTACATGTTTGAGAGTTATGAGATGTTTTTGAATGATTCAAAGAAGAAGATTTAATGGATTTAGTAACCAGAATAGTAATGATATTAATAGGGTTATCAAGAGCTCTGATTGATGTGATAATACGGACATTCTTTTTATGAATTTTAGGTTTTCCATTGATCCTACATGTTTGAAAGTTATGAGATGCTTTTGAATGATTCAAAGAAAAAGATTTAATGGATTTAGTAACCAGAATAGTAATGATATTAATGGGGTTATTAAGAATGTGTTTATAAGAGAAAGAAGAAAGGTCGTCTATTTTGGATTCATCCTTCCACAGTCTTGCCAGATTTCTTCAGCTTTTTGTATGAAAAGATGATGTGTAATGGATTCAGTGGCTCATTTTAATATCTTCAATGGGGATACGATGAGGGGCAAGGGCGAGGACAAGGGTAAAACCTTTCTCAAGGATATGGAGAGAGGGTTGATGACATCCATTAATGGGAATGGTGTTCACGCAGTTAACCTCGGTCAAAGGGTTATCGATGAGATTCTTCAGAAATAATTGAGTTTCTGGGTAATAAAGCGGGGGTGGTAAGATTGGTGCCATTAGAAATTGAAAACAAATGATCCAAAGTGTTAGGAGGAGGAATAGGATCGGAATTCGGGTTGTTGTCAGAAAGAGTGGGCAAATTCAGCGTATTAGGGTTAGACGAAAAGTTATAATTGAAGTCAAACCATAATTGTTGTTGGTTTGGTTAAGGAATGGAATATGCGAGTCGAAGCGAAATAAATTTTCAAAGGGCGGCGGATGAATGTTTGCAATATTGTTGGATGGTTGAATGGAATCTAGGGTATTGGAAGAACCTGACCCATCATCTGTTGTAGATATAGTATTAACCTCCAGCTCGTTGAATGAAGGGACAACGAACAATGAAGGTAGAATTAAAGAAATAGGAAGTAGTTGCGCAGAAGCACAGGCCGCAATGGTTTTTACATCCAAAACATCAGCAGACGATAAGGATAACTGGGAGGCGTAAGGACGTCTGGAATGTGTCTCGATCAGTTGAGGAGGCGAGCGAGGGTTTGGGGATAGCATGGTTTGAAATTGAACGAGGAGATCGCTGAGAAGAGGAAAGATGTTTATTAAATAATTGAATTAAAATAAAATAATTTTTCAAATGGTCATATTAACCATATTAACTATGTTGTTTAATTGTTTTAAGTTTTTGTTTTTTTCGTGGAAATATGGTAACATAAATTTACACGAAATTAGAGTTTTTGGTTGTTTAAAATTCCTTTTTGAATGCGGAAATGGATTAATCATACTGAAAGACCTTTAAAACAATAGAATTATATAAAAATAATCACTCAAATCTAAAATTTTAACAATTTGTAATATGATGTTGAACAAATATACCCAAAAAAATATTACCAAAAAAAATCAAAACATAATACTTTAACATTTAAACTAAGGAGATAAGGCCATACTATTGCCTTTTGCCTTTTGGTTTTTATATACACAATAGTTATGTCATTTTCAACATAAATATGAAGGTTTCACATTTCCTTAAAATTTGATAGTTATATGTTAAGTGTTTCAAAACTAAAATTATATTTTATAAAAATTGTAATTAACAATAAATATCATCATTATCTTTATGTAATTACTTAGTTAAAAGTTGTTCATTATAATAAAAAAAATAATCGCAGAAAATCAATGATTTTATACAACTTAAGTTAAGGAAATAATGTGTGCCATACATCTAAATAAACTTTCCTACTTAAACTGAATAAATGTGTGATTTATATTTAAATAGTTAAAAAATATAAGATTTTTATAAAACATGGATTGGATAAATGTTTAACATATATTATACTAATGATTAACATAGATCCATTTGATCTTTGAAACATTTCCAAATTTATAATTTTTTTTCACAATTTTCCTATCATATTATGTTACATAAACTATTTCTTATAATTTTTTTTAACAATTTTCCTATCATATTATGTTACATAAACGATTTTTAACATAATGACTAACATATATCCATTTGATCTTTAAAACATTTCAAAGTTTATAAATTTTTTTCACAATTTTCATATCATATTATGTTACATAAACGACTTTTAACATATTTTTTTTAGGAAGCTTAAGAAACATGATTTGTTTAGGACACTTTGGAGAAAGTAAAATAAATTATTACAAAAACATAATTTGTTTAGGACATTTTGGAGAAGGTAAAATAAATTATTACAAACTTTTAAGTGGGCGATATGTATTGAGTAAACTAATAGACTTAGTCAATACAGTTTTAACAAGTTCGAATATATAATTAAATACGTTGATAATATTAAGTAAGGAGCACGAGATAACAACCATCAACACCGAGCTTCCATGGTGGCCTTTTTTCACGTTGTTACCGGTGTAACTTGTGTGGTTCAATGTGCAAATAGCTTTCCCAATTATGTCTTGCATAGGCTATGGCATCACTATTCAACATTTGAGAAAAATAGGTCTGATTTTTAGTAGCTTCCATTCCGTAACATCAATAATGTTAATCTGACTTTTACAATCCCACTTTAACGTAACAATATTGCTGATCTGACTTTTAGAATCCCACTTTAACATAACATAATTCTCTATATGAAAATTGAGCTTTTAGTGGTGAAGATATAAATAAATATTCTTTTGTAGGTTAATAATTATTTACATTTTTGAGGTGGTAGGTGTGAGGATTTTCATTGTTTCCAAATGAAGAATTGAGTTGTCATAGACTTTGGGTCTAGAAACGTTTAATAACTAGTTAGAAGTTTGTTTAATAAATAGGTAGAAAATTAGACATTGCTCTCGGTGTTAAGGTTAGCAATGGGAAAGCATATCCAACACTTAATTTTGTTGGTGGATTTTAGAATAATCGTGAAGTCAATAATCAAGAAATTATATAGAGATGATTATTGACTTTCCTCAATCCTAATTGGAATGTAATGTAAGGCTTCAATAATTCAATAAATTGTCTTCTTTCATGTTTTAAGGAACCACAATTGTCAAGCTCAAATGATAAGTATCTCAAATGTATAAAGCCATGTGTCTCTCATGTGCAAGCCCATCCACCAAGATGAAGCAATAAACTTATGAGACCGAAGACCTCCTCAGACATGTCTAAGGTAGAGGGGATGAGAGGTAATTAAGGTTTCATTTTAATTCACCTTGAGCCAGGAAGGATAATGGTCAGTTCATCCTCATTCGGATGAAAGTTGAATTTGCATCAACTTAGTGCCTTTCTCCATGATGGTAATTGGTCTGGTTAACACTGAGTTTTCTCTTCTTACACTAAGTTTAATTTTTTCATAGAAAATGGATGCTAGTATCTATGTTATCTCTGGTTATGGTTATCTTCGTTATAAATTTGAAATTTTGAGCACCGATGCTCTGGGTATAAAGTTTTGGTCTTTTGTTTATAGAAGAAAATGTATTTGTTTAATTAGCTTCTTTACAACATCAACTTTGGTTCCTAAGAAAGCAATTGGTATTATTAACTTCCATTACATCCTTTGTTGATTTCAACATTTAGTTACGCAATGATAGTTCTTCCAAAGTTTATGTTTTTTTGGGGGTTTGTGGACTTATTTCTAAGATTCTCAAGTGTGGTGTGCAAAGAGTTCTTTTCCTCACCTTCTTTGTAGGTCATTGTTCAAAGTCTCACATGTTTTCCGAAAAATTTGGTTCCCTTGAATGCCTTGTCAATCCTCATTCTCATCGACGCCTAGAGGTTTGCAAATTCTTTGTCTCATTCTCAGCAAGTCTATCATACATCATGGACCACAAAATTTATTAGAATTATGGAGGATTTTAAGAACACACGAGGACATGGTATATGGTAATAAACAATCCATTCTCTCTCATTTCCAAATTCAATGAATATGCGCATGAATGCAGTGCTCAAATTGCAGAAAATATGAGCACTTTGCTATAAGTCAAACAATAATTGGCCACCCCTAAGATAAAGTGCAATCTCCTAAAAGGATTGGTGGAGAATCAGGACATAAATGCAGATTTGGTGGCCTCTAATCATAGGATGTCATAACAAGGTGAGTAAAAGGATGATGAGATGGTGATTAAGATGATATAACACATGGAAGTTGGAGACGAAGAGACAACATGCATTGACATAGGACTAGAAAACACAAGAAGTCATCACACATTTCATTAGCATATGTTTTTAAATGTAATCAATTTCATAGGAATGTTTTATATGTTTTATAGTAGTCGAAGAATATCATTTTTTTTTCCAAAGGACATCAATAAGCTCTATTTATGTTTTGGAAAAGAGAAAAAAACTTGAATCATGAATGCCTTAAGTATGTGTTCGCACTAGAAGTTGACTCTTGACTGCTAAAGAGTCAAGCCTAGCACACCTTGCTTCAAAATCCTCATTAAGGGTTTAGATTTAAAATGTTTGAGAGTGGTAGGATCAAATATGGAGGCTTGTGATTAGGCTCTTTGAGCCAATTTTCTATGTGCAGTAGATCAGTTTGATAAAACCTAGATCAGAAAAATGAGATACTGGGATGTGATGAAGAAATATGAGAAACAAAACTGTAAGATAATAAAAAAACATCATGTTCTTCAATATGTCTAACAGTAGAGGAATAATTCAACATTCAAAAAACCTTTCTAAGTATGAATTAAAGACTCAAATAGCTTCATCGCAAAAGTTACAACATACCCTACACATCAACCTTCTCAGCACATAAAATGTGTACGTATAATCCATAGCAGCATAGCCTATTCGAGCAAAGGAACAAGAAAATATGATTTACACAGAATTAGAGAACAAATTGACCATGGGTTTTATTTGCAGAACTTGATATCTTTACATAGAGGTCTGGTGAACAATTTTCTTTTTAAATAATATATCAAGTTTCCATCCCCAACTCTCCCTTAGTCCCTCAGAGTGAATCCTCTCTCTTTGCTTGTGTTTTTCACCATAATATATCGCAATTACATAGTACATTTGAGATCCAAAATTTAAGAGGGTCGAAATCCACCCTTAGCTAAATATAGAAACAAATTACAACACTTTTGGGATAAGAAATCTACAAAATCAGATAGGTTCCTACTTTCTAGGCATTGGTTTTTGACCCACTAGAATTGTGCAAAGATATGATTTGATTGCATGATATGAGGGAGAAATATTTGATCCCCAACCTCTAAATTATCTTATCCCCAACCTCTAAATTATCTAGTCCCCAACCTCTAAATCATATTTTTAGCTGATCTGGTCAATTGGGATAGCTATCTTCACGAACTTTAAAAAAATTTAGAATTTTGTAGCAACAAAATATTGGCAAAATTGGGAAACATAGGTCTAAAAGATCATTGCATATTTTCCAAATCGTGATAATTGTGTGAAAACAGAGAGTGTTTTTTGTAGATGAGCTTATTACTGACAAAACATTCTTTCATTTTACCAAAATTCCTCTCCATATTTGTGGAATCTGTGCCCAAAGATAATGGCTAAAAATAGGAAATTCCAGAATTTTAAAATATGAAAAATGAGCTGAAAAGATCTGTCCGTATCTCTCAAACCATGACACCTATGTAAGAATTGAAAGATGTTTTTGTATATGAACCTATAATTGAGAAAATCCTCATTAATTTTTCAATAATTCCTCTCCATCTCCTCATAATATGTTCCCAAAGAAGATGAATAAAACATGAAAATTCATGTATTTTCAAATCTCAAAAATGAGTTGTAAAGATATTCTTGTATCTCCCAAATGATGACACCTGTGTACAAAATGATGGATGTTTTTTGAGATGAGTTCATGCTTGAGAAAAANAAAGAAGATGAATAAAACATGAAAATTCATGTATTTTCAAATCTCAAAAATGAGTTGTAAAGATATTCTTGTATCTCCCAAATGATGACACCTGTGTACAAAATGATGGATGTTTTTTGAGATGAGTTCATGCTTGAGAAAAAAATCTTTCATTTTTTCAAAATTCCTCTCCATATGGTTAGAGTCTAAGTTTGAAATTGACTGCAAAAACAATCATTTCTAGAAAATCCCCTGTTTTATGTGTGGAGAGTTGCGAGAACTTCATGTAGCGACATATAAAAAAATAGTTTTGAACATTTTTTATGCCTTTCCTTTCCCAGGTTACAACTAATCATAAAAAAAAAGAGGAATCATAACTTAAATACAAGGAAACAAAAATATTCTTCCATTATCAATCAACTTTTAATAAAAATTTAGGATTTTCATTGAAGTTGAAATTCTCAAACTGCAAACTCTTCTTGAAAGACTGATGTAGTTTCTTCTGCCAGCAAATCCAAACCGTTCCTTCTCATCTTCTTGGTTTGAGAACAAGTTTGTATTCTCTTGATCTTATGCCCTTCAGATACGATCTTAGGGTTTGGCCTTTCTTATTATTTTTACTTAGTTTTCTTGCAAAATTTTTGTCTTTTCCTAACCCGTTCGTCACGAAAATACAAAACCCTAAGAAATACTTAAGAAGCGCCTATGTCAATCATATGATCATAGTTTTGGTCTAAAATCCTGGAAATATTGTTGCCAATTACTTGGCGTTTGAAGTTATTTGATGGCATTGGAAATGGATGTTTCAAGGAAGTGATAGGAGTAGCACAATAAAATAAAATAGGCAAGAATATGGAGAAAAATAAAACAGTTGTGGYGCTACATTAATGAATTTTATTATYGGGGTCTTGAACTTCATGTTGCTCCTTTTGAGGCCATAATTTGACAATTCAAATATTGATACTAACATGGGCTCCATGGGGGATGGCATGCTCCCTGTGAGTTTCCAAGAACTTGTAGAATTGTTCCTTACTCATTGGGATATGGAGTCATCACCACCTTCCAAACCTATGCAACTTATTAAAATTATGAAAACACACTTCTGAAAACAAAATATATTGTTGCATACTATAATATTCCCATACTTTACAAATTGAAACAAACCAAATTCTAGGAAAAAAAATTTATTCATCTTACATTACTCTACTCTAACCAGTTGTCCAATTTTTTCAAGTAAAATAAAATTTCCATAGAAACCATGAAAGTAGCTTCACAACTGATAGTATCAAATGTCTACAACTGATTAATGGATAACATAAGAGATATAAAAACAACCACAAATTCTTTGGAAAACCATACTCACCTTCAAATGCTAATGATATGATGAAATCTGAAATCTTCAAAGAATTTAAAAAGTAAGACTCCAACATTAGTGCTACTGGGTCTTCAAAACCAATATCACAAACTTGTTGATCCGGATGAGATGACTGCCACTACATGAATTCTCTTTTGCTGAGAAAAAGGTGACCTCCTTTCTCCTTCAACAAAAACAACCCTTTCCCATGACGATCAAGAGAAACGAAATTTCTTTGATCATGCAGTACAAATCCTTGATCAAAACTTGAAAACATATAATCTTGGAGATCATCATAAACAAACAAAGACTATTGATTCCCTGTATGAACATTCAGGTGCTTTGGAGCAGCAGTTGTTTCCTTAACAAAATAATCATGTGACACTTCAATAGTAGGATTAAAAGGGTTCCTACTCTGATTCGCTAAAATCCTTCGACAAAGAAAGTTGTCCTTTGAAAAATGACCCTCATGATCATCCTCATAAACACAATCAGCTCTTGGCTCATAACTAGAAAAATAGTTAAATTTATTTGTAAATTCACCTTGCTGGTATAAGTTATGAGAATATAAATATGCATTCTCATTAGTACAAAAATCAATTTCAAGACCTAAAAAAGAATTGAAATATGAAAATTATGCAAAAAAGTGTCCCAAATTTGTCTTTTGTTCATAAAAATCCTCTTGTCCATATCCTTCTTCCAGTTGATATGCATCCAAATTTGATTCGTGCTTCTCATAAGATTTACTTTTTTCAAAAATTTCATCCCAAAACTGCTTTGGCARCCTCCCACAAGATCGAAAATTCTCCTCGATCTCCTCAACATTAGTAAAGATTTGTTCAAGGGATGTGGATTTCCTATCTATGAGATAAAKGAACAAATTATGATGCTGAGCTAGCGTATAATATACCATGGYAGCAGTTTCAGAAGGTGAGATATCCAAAGGAATACTACAATAAAAATTATGGAACCCTCTGTTGAATGTAGCGAGGGATTCTTGTAGATTTTAACCTTGTACARTATTTACTGCAAACAGATTTTCAGTTAAAGAACAAAAAAGATTGAATGGAAAATACAAACATTACACAGATATTTTTCCCTCGGAAGCCCAAATCRAGAAAACCAACATATTATTTATTCATTCATAGTGATACATTGTTTACAATACAATATACATATAGGATCCAACGACATCCAAAACCCTAAATCAATGATGTGGATTAGTCAAAAAACCTAATTCCTTAACCGGAAATACAAAAMCTCCGGCAAAATCCATGTGCCAAAAAACCGCTCAACAATGGACACGAAAATCGAGGAAAAATGAAAAACGAGGCAAAAATGCCACACTTTTCTCGAGGTTTTTTTTTTTCTCGGTGGAGCTACGCCCGAATGATCTAGATGGATCCTAGTGGCCATCCACCTTTTCCACTGAATCACCATTGAGACTATGGTTTTGATAAACCATGACATTCACCCTTTTGATGGGGAATGGAATGTGATGTTATCTTCATTTGCTAATTACATTCATCATGTAATGGTCTTATGTAAATTCCTACAACATAATGTTAATGCATTGGATCCCATTAGAACTCCGTAGTTAAGAACACTTAGGCTAGAGTAGTACTATGATGGGTGACCTCCTGGGAAGTCCTATTATTTTACATGCCTATGGCATTTTATAAACATAGTCCAATTTATGCCACATGCATCGTGCGAATTGTTCTCCTCTCACTCTCTCATATATAATTCAGATGAAGGAGGACCTTTAAGAATGCAATGGACTGTGATGTAAATCTTCTTGTGAATGAAGCGTAGCCAACATCTGTTTCTTTTCAGAGATAAGCTACCCCATTTTTCCATTTTCTGTTCTACAAAGTTTTTCTATGTTATTCAGTAATAGAAGTTGGGTTTCACTGTATTTATGTGTTCTCTTCTATATCTTTTTGTATTTCACTATTATATTGTAATGTCCCCCACCTCTTAGAGAGGTGATGAGAAGACTCAGTGGCCTGGACACCCCCACTAGGTCATAGTCTCACACTGAGGGGGTAAGTCAACGAGGCTAAAGTTATATTTTTAAGTTGACTTAAGAAAGGAAAGGGATAAAGGAGTCAAAGATAACTCAACAGAAGAATAGAAGATTAACCCTGGGAGTTAACCTAACTCAACAGAGGATTAGAAGGAAAAGTATAAGTAAGAGGTTGGGGCGCACCTATTAGGCATTCTGATTTTGGTATATTGCTTGTTATTTCTCTTGAGCATTCATTTTGGGGTTTTTTTTGTACAAACCCTTGTGAGCAACTCAGTGGTGAAATATCCACTCACCTTGTTCCACAGCTTGGTCTCAGGGATGAATCCTCCACACCATTCTACTCTCAGCATATCTCCTTCTAGAGCTTCAGAAGATAGCAGGGCTGTATTGTTGGGGAGTTTCCAGCAAGGGTGCACCATACCATTGAGGAGGGTTCGATCTAGTCAATCAAGAGGAGTATTGGGCATTTCATCAGTTGGAGAATTTTTCCATCAGTACTGAATTATTGAGAGTTTCAGTCTTCACTTGGAGCGTGGCACTCTTCAGTTGGAGGGGTGGCATTCAGATCTGCTTGGTATTGGTCTTCGTTACTTATCCAGCCTTTAGAAGCTTCTTTTGTATTGACGGGAGCATTTTGTAGCATCTCATATCTATTGTTTGTACGACCATCTGAGGTTTATGCCAGATCGGCCATCTATTGTATTGACCCTACATTGCTTATAATAAAAGGTCATATCTTTGCTTGTGCTTCTATATCTCGAATGTATGGTGATATTCATGTGTTGGATGAATCTTGTATGCACTTAATAACTCAATAAACACCTACACATCAACAAATCAGTGTTAGTTAGTGATTCCAAGAGAAAAATTGGGCTTGGGATCATTACAATGGTATCAGAGCTTCGATCCTCCAAAACTGTGGAAGGATCGGTGCATGCAGAGGTACTGTGGTATCTGTATGGGTAGAAGGAAGAAACCCAGCAGTGAAACAAAGGCTGAAATGGAAGGCTTGGGAGATGACCATGAGCCCCTAGGCTTGGCTCTCGTAGCAGCCGAATTTGATAAGTTCCAGCAATTAGTCAACCGCACGGAAAGCACACTAGTCCAACACTTGGGCGAGTACCATGAAACCAACAAAAGGGGACAGGCTGAACTTTCTGAAACCTTGAAGAGGGTTGACGATAACCTGTAGATCATGAACAAGAACCAATCCAAGCTAAATGAGTTTTTAATGAAAATGACCCATCAAGGGGAGAACCCTGATACGTATGGGCATAAGGAGGCTGGTGGATCCGGTGGAGGCCATGAGGAGATCAGATATAATCCGGAGAAAGCCCCCAGATCCGAAGGAAGACTAGAAGGAGACATGACCCAGGGTCATATGGGTAGCAGGGTCAATCCTAGGTGATACATACCCACGTTCACAGATGAACAATTTGGTAGGCATTCAGGTAGCAGATCTAACCCTAGACCATACATGCCCACATTTACATATGAGCAAGGGCCGCAAGAGCAGGTTGAAGATTTTGTGGAACAATTGGCAAGGAGTACCAAGGATTACTACAGTTTGGATATGAGGGTCCAAAGACAGATGTCCTTTGATCAGTATTGCCAACTCAGGTTCAGAAATCAACCTAGGATGAACCACAGGGGAAGTTTTGAGTTTGAACGTAGAGCAGGGAAGATAGAGATTCCATACTTTGATGGTATGGCCAAGATGACAACACATTCTTGGGTACAAAAGTTGGATACCTACTTACATCTCAACCCCATGAGGGAGATGGAGGCCATCAAGTTTGCCACTATGTACTTAGATGGAAAGGCTCATGACTGGTGGTATCACAGACTCACCACACTCGACCACAACCAGATTGTATCCTATACAGAATTCACTCAGAGGCTCATTGACAGATTTTATCAAGGAGATCCTGAGTTACATTTCTGGGAGCTTACCCAACCCAAGCAAACAGGTACGACTGAGGCATACATTGATGAATTCTAG
>SNQJ01S0022570.1:35728-64213 GCA_010110895.2 Picea sitchensis
AAGTAAAAGTACATGAAGTAAAAGTAAAGGATAGACAATATGTTAATGTTTTAGTTTAGTTTTCATATTATTAGTTTCTCCCCTCGGTCACTCACTATAACTTTCGTTTAGGTAGGTAGTTTGACTAAGTTGAACTCATATTAAGCACCTCAAATTTTCAAAGATATTCAAGGTTTTTAAAAAAAAAAAATTAATCCAATTTATTTTATTTCTCTATTTATTAAATTAAAATAACAAAATTTTTGATTGATTGATTTAACTATATTTCCGTGGTGTGTTCTATTTATTTTTTTGAATTGTGAAAATTAAAATTTGAATTTAAAAAAAAAAAATGAGTGGTTAGGGAGTCACGCTCTAACAATGTTGATCCACTCAAGTTTTTGACCACCTGCATCTTGCAACTGTTTGATTAGGTAAGAAGCTTCTTCTGTGCTTTTGCAACCACCTCCAAACTTGTAGCAGGCATTAGGGTAGGGTAACCATTGTTATGGTTGAAAAAGAAAGATAAGTATTATAATTACTACCTACTTGATCAGGTAAGTTTGATAATGACTCATGATTAAAAAGGTTAATCTGAGTATAAGAATGAATACCTGGGTGAGGAGGTGAGAAATTGAATGAGTCGCTTCTGGTCAAATGGAAGGTAAGGATTAGAAGGACTCGTTTCTTGTTAAATGGAAGTTAAGGATTAGAATGAACCATTTGTTATCAAATTGGAGTAACTCAGTTGGTGAGGCATTTGTGAGGATAACACATACATTCCATCTTGGTCATCCCTCCCAATCTCGTTCATCTGGCGTATTCCATCAAGATAATGCACAACGATGTTTCCCCTTATGACATCAAAAAGTTGTACTGGGATCGTTTCTCTTCTCCCCCTTGTTCCTTCCTTCTCTAGGCTGCACAGTACGGGCAACGAGCGCCTACAACCACCCGTCTTAGGAAATAAAATCAGGTAGAAATAGAGAGGCTTTCCTGGGTTCGAATCTTAGTTCCTCAGCAAGGGAAATAAGGTTTGGGATCCCCCTAAGCCCCGACTCTTCTCATCCCTAAAACAAAACTTCTCTATTGTACTAAGTACATAAAGAATATATCAAGAAGAAAGGAGAAATTCAAGTCTAAGAAGAAACGGAGAAATTCAAGTATCATAAGGATTGAGGTAAGAAACTAAGCGATGGTCATACCTAGAGTGAGAGTTCCACTCTAGCAAAACTATAAAGAAAAACTATAGAAACTTACCTGGATTCTCTTGTCTTTGAAAGTAATAGATGAACAACACCCTATGTCCAGAAATCTGGCTTCCTAGAGATAGAGTTTTGTCATTTTGAACAACCTCATCAAACTAGTGGGAATGTTACCTGAGAGACATTGATAGAGAGATCCAAACTCTCCATATCTGTCAAATTACCCGAGTAGGAAGGGATTTCTCCTTTCAAACTGTAATTTTTCAGCAACCGTATTCCTTATTTATAAGGAAAGAGCCAGTGATTTCGGGGCATCAACATAGAAGTAGAACCAACGATTGAACTTGGTTTTGGAACGAATGAAGTAAGGGTGATCCTCTCTCTTCTATTGCTTTGACGTCGCAGGATCAAACCTACCTTATTTCATATATGAATGAAGCCATTCTTCTTGGTGTTGTAGATCATCATGATTCTTTCTTCAAAAATAAATTGGGTGCTTTCCTTCAGGCTTCTATATGCCTGAAATTGGGTGCTTTCCTCTCAATGTCTCTTGGTGACCACGAGATTGGGTGCTTTCCTCTCAATTTCAGGCTTCTATATGCCTGTAACTCCACAAAATATTGATTTGTGCTCTTTTAACATGATTGTAATATACAAGACGTACCTATAAACCCATCCCCACTCTCTCTGCCTAATGGTTCTCGGTCTTTTGGAGATGCCATAACCCTCACTTCACTCAAGGATGTTGAAAACTCTGCCATTGTTAACAAAACCAAATTATTTATTGTTCTCCAAGGCTGCAACGTACTGAATGATGAACCCTTTTCAAGCTAATAAAAGGAACTCATTGGATATGGAGAGGGGATGCCACATTAATGACTGCGTGGTTGGATTAGAGCCATTTAATCATCCATGTAACGACATGTGATTGTTGAACACTGTAATACATTTTAATATTAAATATGTAGTCAGAGAGTGGGATGCCATTTAGAGTGTGGTTGAGCACTGTTATACATTTTAATATTAAATATGTAGTCAGAGAGTGGGGATGCCATATTAAAGAGAAATAGAGTGTGGCTAGCTTGGAGCTATTTAATATCCCATCTGTAGGCACGTTTCTATTTAGCAAAGTAATTCCCTGAACACTACTTCGAAAAATAATTAAATTAAGTGAGGCAATTTTTTAATTTTTATGTATGAACATTGATCAATATAAACACATATATAGTTTACATTGATCAACAAGAGAACAGAGAGAAAATTAAATTGATCGTTAGAGTTGACCCAAAAAGGCAGAAATTATATCTAGAAAAAGACCGACAGACTTTGTCTCGGCATTAGCATAATATCTGTAGAATGCTACTTGTGCTACATACCTCCTTTCCTTCTTTTCACTCACCCATACTGATATTTTATAGCTGATCGGATGATGAAACTTCTTGCTAAATATTATGAAATGCGAAAAAAAAATGCACTTTATTTATTCTCATATGCCTGAGATTTGCATTTATTAAAAAAATAGCTCTTTCAATGATTTTAAAACATGAAACCTTTTCAGAAGTTCGTTTATCCTTAGCTTTGGTTATTTTAAATTATCCTACGCAAGATTCAAATAACTAAATGGCCAACTTCTCTAGTTTAAGGGTCCACTAGTTAGCTAACAAAAAAAACCTTTCAATCATTGGGAAACAATTACCTTTCCTTACTAATGAGTCATAATTGTAATAATAGGTAAGTGTATCATTGAATCAAAACATTTCATATAGGGATCACCCTAAAGCAAGTGCAACCAGAGCACATGAGCAAGCATAGCTCGACCAATTTCTTTTTTTATCTATCAAAAAAGTTGCATCTCACTCACATGTGTGCCATTGAACAGAAACTGATGTAAAAACTTGAGTTTCTTATAGGCTAGAACCTAGGTTTTCTCCATTTTTTTTAACACAATAATGTATTGCACTTGTACATTTTAGTATTGATATTACATCAATAAAACTTGGACCAATAACCTTAAAGATTTGTTTTAACATAAAATTGATTAGCCATACACTTCTCACCCTATTGCTTAAAAAAAAAACTCTCTATATAACTTTGAAATTGCAAAGATTTAACAAGAATATTTTACTTTGCACAACTAAACACTTAATACTTTCTCTACAATTTCAAAAAGAGTTATTTTGCAATTAGAAAAAAAAAAAAAAATTATTTATAATACACTTCCTTTTAAAATAAAATTAATTAAATGTAAGTTTTAAGATGTGAAACAAATTAAACTTTCTTTTGAAATAAAATAAAATCGGACATGGTAGAAGATCTGGTATTGAAGATTGAGCTAATTAAGTATATTGGAGAGCAACAAATCTAGTATTGAATATTGATAGAACTCCAAGTGGGAGTAATAACTTCTTTTCTAAGAGGGAGTGTTGAAGTATTCCCCATTTGCTTGTGTCTAGCATGCTTGTGTATAGCATGTGGAAGTCATCGAAAGCCCAGTGTGAGTTTACTTTAGTTAAAATCAATTGATTAAAGTAAATGTGTTTTTTCTAGTGATTGAGTTACTTAAGGAACATGCTTAGCATGCAACATGTAATCTAAATCTTAAGTGAAATTGAGAAGTAATCTCAATAGTAGATCACTTTGAAGATTAGAAATAGGTTGTAACTCGTGATGATAAAAACAATGTTGGGGTAAAGGAGAAATCACTTTTAATAGGATATCAAAGTTAGAGACTTTTGATGAGAGGTCAAGGTCGAGTTCGAGAGACTTGTGTTGAGGGAGTCGACACAGATGGGACTTGTGTGAAATACACTTGTGAGAGACTTTGGTGAGAGACCAAGGTTAAGGATAATAATGAATGACTTTTTCTAGTGTGAGTAGTGTAGGAGCAAAGAAGGACTTTTTCTTACATTAGAGTAAGGAGATACCACATGTTGGGTGAAGAGATTTCATCCAAGTGTTGATGAGAGGGTTGGATCACAAAGGACCATGATTCAAGATATTGGATAGGTAGATAAGGACTTCCATCTAGATTTCATACAGATTAAGGAGGAGAGAGAGTAGAGGTAGACATAGGTGGGTTTCAAAGGACAAAATCCACAGGGAAGAATCATATCATATGAAGCTTATCATACGGGTTTTTGGTATGGATGCACGATTCGTAGTGTAGAGAGTCACATATATATGTTGTTCATAGTGGGATGAATTATGTATGCCTCGGGAAAATTTCGGGTACATGTTTGTACAATAACAAAGGAGTTTTTAGGTTCATATGTAGTGTATAACTCTCTCAGTGGGCTATTTTCCCTGTTACGTGAGACCTGATTTGACCTTAATAAAATCATCATTGGACTGGTTTTCCCATCGGGGTTTTTCCATGGCTTTGTACCAAAAAATATTCGTGTTTATGTGTTCCTTATTTGGTTTCCTTGTTTATGTTTCCACTAAATGTTTAGTTGATTAATCAATTGTTCTTTTAGTAGACAAAGTGATTTTATTTTGAGCTAACTATTGAGTGTTGAGTAGAGTGGTAAAATATCAACATGGTATTGGTGCATACCAATGGTTTAATCCACTGGAAAATCAACACTTCTAAGAGCGGTTGAGAAATCCATTATCATGGTGGTAGTCGATCTTCTCTCTATACATTCTCATTTTTGTTCATTAACACATCCATTTACCCCCTCCTTAGCTGCCCAAATATTCTTGGATTATATTTTTGAGTTACAGTGTAATATCCTTGACCCAAATTATTAATTACTCCTATTTGAAAATGATATTAAACCCTTACAATAATTTGCTCAATGAGGAATATTATCAAACACATCGCAAGCACACATAAATAGAGAAGAATAATGTGCGATATTATTATGAATGGGAACAACAATACAAATATATCTAGTGCCTATTAAAACAGTTGCAGAAAAAGACTAGGAATATAAACTATTGGTTGGTAGGCAGCTACACAATCTTCTACAAAACACACAAGGAAACCTGGTATGATGCCAACATAGAAACCGAGGCTCTCCAATCTTCTCACTTCTCTTCTCTGGTATACTTCAATATCTTCAGAAAATACCACAAGTCAAAGACTCCAAATGAACTCTCATTTGTCTAGCTAGGTTGGGTATTGCACCACCAAAACTGAACCTGCACTAGAAGGGTTTTGCCAAAAACCCTAATGAAAACGATGGCCACAAGAGAACTCAATACATATAAAATCATAATTCCCAAAGAGGTAGGCTCCCATTCTATTTATTCTTCTTCTTGTATTTTTGTAGATCTTCCTTCTTGACCAAATCAAACTCTCAATTGATTAAAATATAATTTTTTTATTTTATTTAATACCTCTTTAGGGTTTGATACTTTGACTCCCCCTTTTATCTTTTGTCTATATCCTATGGGATTTGTGTAGGCTAATGGGTCATCAATTGGAGGGGGATATTACATTCCTCCATTCCCGAAATTGCTTGTCCTCAAGCAATTTTAGATCAGGGTGTTGTAAAATCTATTCAGCTTCCCGTGTACCATTGTTTGTAGGTAACCCCTTCGATATGACCATGTACTCTCGAATAAATATACTTCTCAGTATTCATTAACATACATCCAAAATTATTTCAGGTTCCAAGACCAATTGTCCTTCCTCATCTAGCGGAGGAATATTTGTTGAAGCAGTGACTTGTTGGCCTAATTCCTTTTTTAGGCATGACACATGGAGTGTGTTGTGGATTTTTCATCCCTCTACTAGCTCCAACTCATATTTCACCTCTCCAACTCTTGTAATCACTCTGTAGGGTCTTTAAAAAGGAGGTTTCAACTTCTTTGCGCCACTCTTCTTCAGTGAAGACTGTCGGTAATGTTGTAGCCTAAGAAAGACTAGGTCCCCGACCTCAAAACTGTGCTCCAAGGGATTCCTATCTGCATACACCTTCTATTGGTTCTCAACAACTTCAAAGTCTCCTTTAGGATCCTTAAGATGTCATTACTTTCCCGTAGCCAATATTTGGCCTTGGGATCCATGCTCTCTCCAAATTCCAAATCTACAAATTATGGGGTATCATAGCGATACAACGCCTTGAATAGAATATGTCAAAATGCACTAAGAAACCTGCTATCCCAGTCACTGACTATGTTCGTTGGAAGACCATGGAGTCTGAACACTTCCCTGAAGAAGAGATTTTCCACTTGAGATGTGTTGTATTTTGAAGGGATGAAAAAAAAGTGTGCATATTTGGTCAACCTGTGTACCACCACATAAATACAGTTCCTTTCCTGGAATTTTGGTAACCCTATAATGAAATCCATGGAAATACTCTACCATTTCCTCTCTGGGATAGGTAGTGGCTGGAGTAAACCTGTTGGGTGTGCCATTTCTAACTTTTTTTGCTGAAACGTCTGGCACTCCCTCACATACATTAGTGCATCCTCCTTGAGAAACTTCCATGGGAATCTCTCTCACACATGTTTATAAGTCTTCAAGTACCCTGGGTGGCCGGCTAAAAGGGAATCATGAACTACCCTTAAGATATTATCCTTGGGAATGGATTCAGGGATAATATAGATCATCTCCTTGTAGTAGATGATATCATTCACTACACTATATTTGTCATCCTTGTTGGTACCTTCCATCAACTTACATGAAGATGTATTTTTGGAATATTCCACCAAGAGGGTGGACTTCCAATCTATTGAGACCTCGGCAAGGGAAACGACTAAAGGCCTCTTGAAAAGGGCATCGAAAACTAAATTCTTATTTACCTTAACATATTCAATATCAAATTCATAGGCTTATAACTTACTCACCCGCTTTTGTTGTCCTTCTCTCAAATCCTTTTCCTCCAGAAAGTATTTCAAGATATTGTGATCGATCCTCGCTATAAAACATCCTCCCACTGGGTACTGTTGAAAAATTTTTAGTGCATGCATAATAGCCAACATCTCCTTATCATAGATGGAGTAGAGATTTTCTGGTTCCGTCAAATTCCTTCTCTCAAAATATATGGGATGGAAGTTTTGCATCAGTACCACTCCTATCCCTTCTTTGGATGCATCACACTCTAGTACAAATGGCTGAGAGAAATTTGGAAGTGCTAGTACCGAGAAAGTGCTCATTATCTTCTTCATTCACTCAAATATTATTTGTGCTTCCTTAGTCCACCTAAATGCTCCCTTTTTGGTCAAATCTATCAATGGTGCCCCAAGTTCTGAAAATCCTTTAACAAATCGTCTATAATAGCTGCATATCCTGAAGACTCCTCACAACTCTATGATCGAACTAGGGTAGGAAAATATAAGATCATTTGGTTCTTTTCTTGATGCACCTTCACTTCCTCAACACCTATTATGTGCCCTAAATACAGGATCTCTGTTAATCCAAATTCACATTTTTCCTCCTTAGAAAAAAGCAATTGTTCCTTCATATTGGTGAGAATCTCATCCACATGCCCGGAATGTTTCCTCCACGTCTTACTATAGATCAGAAGATCATCAAAGAACACTAATAAGAACCTTCTCAAATGTTTGTTGAATATATGGTTCATACACGACTAGAAGGTAGTTGGTGTGTTATTCAACCCAAAGGGCATGACCGCAAACTCATAGTGACATCAAAATTCTATTTTTGAAAAATATACTGCTCCATGTAGCTCATCTATCGGCTCGTCAATCCTTGGTATCATGTATCTTCTCTTAATAGTATTCTTGTTTAGATCCCTATAGTTAATGCACATTCTCCACGTGTCATCGTTCTTATTCACCAATACTACTGAAGATGCAAATGGACTAGAGATAGGTCGGATACATCCCATCTCCAACAACTCTTGTATGTCCTTTTCTATCTTGTCCTTGAACTTCTTTGGGTTCCTATATGGGGTAGTAATCACTGGCTTTTACCCTTCATCTAACTCAATGACATGTTCGAATCCTCAGTCTGGTGGTCTTCTTGCTGGTAGTGGCCCGAATACCTTATCCTACTTACCCAGTAACTCTTGTATGTCCACATGGTAATGTTGATGATCTTGGGATGGCTTCTACATTGTGACCAAACACTCCACTGCACATGCCACATATCTGTGTCTAAATAGAGCCTCCATACATTTGTTGGATACAACCTGGGGTGCTCTTGATGACATACCCCTCTAGATAACCCGCTGATCCCTAGTGTCTATGAATTCCATCCTCATCTTGTGACAATTCATTTTTAAGTCTCCAAGAAAACATATCCATTTCTTCTAAGCTCTCTCCTAGTGTCTTTGTCCAACATGTCTTTCCCTATCCATGTCTGTTGGGGATCATTTATCTCCTGCCCCTTCTAAGGATTGAAGGTCTTTATTGGGGCCTTTCTGACAATTGTGTCTTCCATATTCTTAGTTTTCTTGATGGAATCTTGTAATGTGGGTGGCCTAAAAGACTTAACCCAACCCTTCAAGGGTTCAGTTAAGCCCTCTGTAAATAAAATCAGTCACCCTTGTTCCGAGATATCAAATACCTTGACAACCAACCTCTGAAACTATGTGATAAATGTAGACCATGTACCGTTTTGTCTCAAATGGGACAAATCCTTGAAATGAATTTCAGGATCCTTCCTTTAGAGCTTGTCCATCACCCTCTGTGCGAATTCTATATATGATGTAATGTTAGCATGTCCAAGGGTGACAAACCCAATATGCCACCATTCATGAGCCTCCCCATTCAAATGTAATGTGGAAATCTTGATTTCCTCTGCCTCAATCATTGATTTGAGCTGGAGGTAAGTGTCCATCTTCTGTACCCAAGTGCTAGTTGAACTCTGTGTTGATCCATCAAAATAGGGAATAGTTAATCTTCCCACCTTGTGCATAAGATTATATTTTTTCCGCTACTGCACTTATTTGTTCCATTCCCTTGGTTTGATCCTATATTTAGCATTGTAATAGTCTTGGAAAGAAAATGCTTCTTGTAAACCTTCTAGTGTGGCTAGGTACTCTTCATAAACCTTAGGGGATCACTATCCTTGTTATGTTGTTTTGTACATTCTAGCTTAAAATGAGCATTGTATATCACCCCAAAAATAGATGGTCAAACTAAAGTGGTCAACAAATGATTAGAAATTTAGTTGATATGATTTTCTTTTGAAAAACCACAGAAATTGGCACACCGACTTATCCTTGTATAATGGTGTTGCAATACCTCTTATCAAAGAGCTACAAAAATGACCCTATATGCAGTCTATGGCCAAAATCCATTTAGTCACTTCATTATTTATAGGAAGTTGTAAGTCCTAGGTGGTAGATAACACACTTCATACTAAACAATCCATTCTCCACATACTGAAGGAAAATTTGGATATGGATAAAAATGTAATGAATAAACAAAAGGACTAACATCACTTTGAATATTCTTTTGTCGTAGAGAAAGAGGTGTTTCTTCATCTTCAACCCTATCATAAAACATCACTCAAAGACAAAACACCTAAAAAAATTAGCAGCAAAGTTTTATGGACACTATGAAATCATCTACCGCATTGGACAAGTGGCCTACAAATTGGTTCTTCTATCCCACTCCAAAATTCATCTAGAATTTCATGTCTCTTATCTAAAAGAGATTGTGGGATTGAACTGCAATGTGAAAAGTATCTTACCATAACTTAATGAAGAAGGATCCATTTGAATTTAGTGAGAAGTAGTAATGGATATTGGCGAGTGTCAATTTCACTAGTTCATGATCTTTGAAGCATTTATCCAGTGGAAAGACATGCCGCCCAAAGATTTCACTTGGTAACCATTCATGATTTTGCAACAATTTCCTCATCTTTATCCTTGAGGACAACACTTCTTTTGAAGGGGGGTATGTTAGGGATTTACCGTAACCTGTATACCTTAGGATAATTAGGAGTTAGGAAATTGATGTATGTGGCCATCCTCTTTGAATAAGACCCATTAGATACTATTCAATAGATATTTAATGTAAAAGAGTCCACTTTATAAGGCCTACTATGTAGTTGGTACCCATTAGGGACAGGACCACAAATAGTTAGGGTTTTTTCTACTGAAAAGGTATTTAAATATATAGGAGGATATTGAATATTTGTCAATTTTTGTTGTATTTGAAGCTCTACTTGATGAAAGGTCACCCCACCTTAAGAGGCAAGTGAACATTTTTTCCTTCTTCTAATTATATTAATACAAGGGTATGTTTTAAATTTTCTCCATATCACTATCTCCATGGATGATTTTAGGGGCTAAATTTTGCTCATGGGCTAATTTTCCATGGTTTTTCCAAAAACGAGATTCGCTATTTTAAAAATGATTCGCCCAAATTCTATAGGATAAAATTATTTTACCTTAAAAATCGCCAAAACTTTATAAAAACTATATAAAACCCTTAGAAATTTGAATGTTTTTACAAAAATATCACCAAACATTTATAGTTGCCATATGAAGGATTAGTAATATTCGCCAAGGTTTTTACATTTTAAAAAAAATTTCCATCCTTAAAATCATCCCTGACTATCTCTTGTATATAGTTATTTCAATTATATTATTTTTATTACTTGTGTTTCAAGTTTAAGGGTTGAATAACATTATAGAGAATGAGTTCAAATGGTCATCTATATTATGTAGAACTATGCCATATATTATCTTGTGATAAAAACACCAGTCTTTGGGAATTCACTGGGATTTTTTTGTGTCATCATATTTGTTGGATGCGTTGCGTATAGAAAACCATTTCATTGGGATTAAATGGAAGTGAAAATGACAAACCAATCCATTTTTACTACCAAGTCTTATGGGAGCACAAATTGAAAAGTGATTGTATGTGGATTTGCAATGACTTCATATTTCCTATGTATAATCTAATGTTTTTCAAATCAACCATGTGCATGGAAAACAATATATGTAGGTCATAATAACTTTGGGGCCTTTGTATGTGATGGAAGGTTATATATGCATCAGAATTTTTGGAGCTACTAAATCCCCACGTTTACTACCTACATTTATTCTCGATAATATAGTAATACAAAAGGTATCCTATCAAACATATTTACATGGATTTAGAGATTTTCCTACTAAATATAAGAAAACTAACTCGATTACTTTACCTTTGGTTATAAGTAATTGCAATATAAGAAATTATGTATATTCCAAAATAGAAAATGAAGCTTTGAAATCATATCACAATGGAGAAGGAATATTTTGATAACATAATCTTCTTAACATAGAATGAACAAATATCATGATGCTCAGGTAAACTTAGCCCTATTAACATGAATCCTAAAATCCTAAAAATAAGAAGAACCATATCACATGAATAATTGTTGGCCAAGATAAATATTAAAAACAAAGTGTTGATAAAAAAGAAACATAAAAAAGAGGTGAGAAAAAATAAATCTTATTATGAATCTAGAGATACGGAAATAGAGATAGAATGTACAATGAAGGAAGAAGAATATGCCAAGGAAAGAGCTAAATGAAAAACTAAGGGAAATAAAGAAAGATACTAGGAATGTAAAAAGGAGAGAAAAGAAAAAGAAGAAGGAAGAAGAATATGCCAAGGAAAGAGCTAAATGAGAAACTAAGGGAAAGAAAGAAGGATACTAGAAATGTAAAAAGGAGAGAAAAGAAAGAGAAGAATCAAAGAATGAGAAAATAAGAAATAGAGAAAAAGCAAATTAAATATGAAAGGCCGGTGAATAAGGAAAGAGATACCAGAGAAGCTACCATAAAACAAGACCAATAGTAAAAGAAAAAAGATGAAGATCAGATGAACATAAAAAAAATACAATGAGAAAATGAATATTATATTCATAGGCATCAACTCCTCGAAAGATGAGAGATATGCATGAAATGTAGTCAATAACAAGATATCACATTCGTTGTTTACAACTTAATGTAAGGCATGATTTATAAGTAGATATAGAACAAATGGATATTCTTGATTTATTTATTTCATCTAGAAAAATGAAGTAGATGACCTAGAAATCCCATAAAAACGTGAATCTTTCAAACGATCAAGAACTAATTGTTACTACATAGATCCCTATTATTAAAGGAATAGATTCAAATATCATAAAAATAATTTTATTAAGTGTATCTTTATTCAAAGAAACATAATTAAATGTAATTTAACATTTTCAAATGTTAAAGGAATTGAAAAAATCCAAGAAAAATTAAAAATGCAATAACAAGAAGTTGAATAGTAAAAAGCTATCATGGTATGTGTAGAAAAAGTGTTATAAGAGTTGAATGTGGCTAAGAGGATATTATATAAAAGATTATAACATTTAAAAATCTATTCTTCAATATATTTAAACCTCTTAATAAAGTTAAAATATAAAATATTAAAATATAAAATATCTCAACAAAAAAAATTAGTACAAATGATCTCTCACAAAGTGAGAGATTGTAGTAAGAAGAAATACGATATCTTATAAATATTCTTAAGGTTGATTAAGAAACACACTGGATACAACCTTGTAACTTTGGAAAACTAGAAATCAACTTACATTAAATTATAGAATAACATTCATTAAAGAATAACATTAATGAGATTCTTTAGCAAATGTAATTGTTGGAAAGACTAATTCAAAGATGCCATGTTCATTTAGCAAGAAAACCAAGTTCAACAGAAATGGTAGAGGAGCGCATGAAAAACTTGAAATTTTTTATAAAGTTAAAAAGAGTAGTGATAGAGAAAATCCAATCATAACTTAAAAAATGTTAAAGACTAAAGGACTATATTTCTCCTCCATCAAAATAAATTACTTTGAATAATTCATTATCAATACCTTACAAAAGGGTGTAGAGGCAATGTCGAGATAATTGTTCATCTATCAAGTGGTATTGGATGAATTGTTTTTTCCATGTGATGTTAATATGATGTCAATACATTTAATTTTAAGTGCATAATTTCCAGAAAAAAATAAGAGAGAATGTAATTTTATTAAAATAAAATCAAGTATTGAAAACCAAAAAAAGAAAAAGATTCTTTTCAAAAGTATAATTGCTCAAAAGGAGATGAAAGGTCGATGGGAATAATAAAAAAGTATTATTTTCGTACCATTTATAAATCTAATCTATAAATCTAATCACTTAAGAGAAGAGTATTTTTCTTAAGAAACTTTATAATCTTCTTTAGAGAATTAATGAGGAAAATCCATTTTTGTCAATAAACACTATAATTCTAAATAATATTGTATGTGTATGGAAATTCTATTATAATTAGAATTGTTGTTTTGTAAAATTGTTATTTTGTAGTGATTATTTTTTTATTTATAAAATAGTCTTACTTTTGTTTCTCTCAACTATTTTTCTATGGTTTATGTATATGAAAATATAATCAATTATTTAATTAGATAATTTTTTTTGATTAATAGTTGATTAATTTATATTTTTTATATTATTTATTTAATAAATTTTCATTGAAAATTATGATAGAGATAAATTTACAATTTTTTAATAGTTAGTTCATAAATAACCTTTAGAATAAATTTGAATGATTATCATTTACTTAATTAAAATTTTTATTTTCTAATGAGTGAATTATTCTTTAAATATAATATAGTCTTACTTTTCTTTCTCCCCATTCTTTAATTCTTAATGTAAAGCTCATGAATATGGAACTTTAATTCTATATTTTTCTTTGTTGTTAGTTGGTTAATATATATATTTGATATTATCTATCTAATGACTTTTTTTTCAAAGTAATGATGGAGATACAATTTATTATCTGTTAAAAATTCTTTTTCCCAATTCTCTAATTCTTTGTGTAAAGCTCATGAATATGGAACTATAACTATCTATTTAATTCCGTATTTTTTTTTATTGTTAGTTGGTTAATATATATTTTTGATATTATCTATCTAATGAGTTTTTCTTGAAAGTAATGATGGAGGTACAATTTATTGTGTGTTAAAAATTCTTAGTAAGTAGTTCATAACTAATATTGAGTGTAAATTTGCATTATTAATGTAAGATCATATTTTATTTTTCATATGAGATTAAATATTAAAAAGTGAACCATGCTATAAGTGGTAAAAACAAAACCAATAATAATTGTAAGGATAAAATCTAGATGGACTCCCTATTTGAAACATGTGAGGTCTAATTGGGAACTTCTATTTGGAAGAATCCCTACTATTGGGAGAAGGGACATTTATCCATATCAATACCTACATAGATTCATCTTAACCCTAGATCGAGCTAGAATCTATATGGACTCCTTGTTTCAAACACATGAGGTCTAATTGGAACCTTCCATTGAGAAAAACCTCTACTATAGAGAGAGAAGTGGCATTTACTCCTATCAATACCAACATAGATTTATATTAAACCTTTATCTATCAAGCAATGAAAGGTATCAAATAGATTGAGACATACTTTTTTGATGATTTAATATGGATTTAAGGTGGTTGTAGTTTGTATTATAATAATATTTCTATATAAATATTATACTTTTAATACTTTTATTTATTTATATATAACATTTTATCTTCAATATTTATATAAAATATCTCGAATATATAAATTTGACTAAAATATATATTTTAATATTATTATTTGTTATAAATATTTTTTTTTTTAATCAAACATATTATGATTTATAAATTATCATAATCAAATCCAACAACATGTTTTAAATAAACTTCAATATGACTATCAACTATTAATTGATATCAATTTTGAAAATCTATACTCAAATGAATCACTTTTATATAATATAATATATAAAAATAAAAGTTACATAATCTTTTTGTTAAGACTTACATAGTGTTGGTGTTGATGTATTTAAGTCACCATTATTCTTTCTCATCACAAAATTACATTACTACCATTATTCATGGATTAACCTTAGTAACCATTATTCTTTCTCACTCACAAAATTATATTACCACCATTACTTATGGATCAACATTCACAAAATTATATTACCACCGTTATTCATGGATTAACATTCTTTAAATTTCATAGTAGATAATCAAATTCTAAATTTACTATTTTTAGCGATAACAACAACATCTTTTAAGAAAAATAGAAATAAATACATCAAATGACTTTTAAGAAAAATAAATTTACTATATCTGGTGATGGCATCAACATCTTTTAAGAAAAATATAGACAAATACATCAAATAACTTTTAAGAAAAATAAAGACAAATACATCAAATGATTCATGGATTCACCGACATTCAAAACCTTCCACTATATCAATACCAAACTAGGTAGACATAGGTTATTCGGTTTGTTGGTAGCACTCAATAATGACAATGGACCGATTTTTAAAGATCACGAAACCATCAAAGCGCCAGCCTCTCAGCACTTTAAAACTTTCTATAAAGTTGGGGTTGAAATCAATATATTGGAACAACTCCAACTGGTGGATTTATACCCTCAGATGGTCGAGGAAGAAGAGTCTATTACATTATTTAAACCGGTGTCATTAGATGAACTGAAACAAGTACTCTTCCACTTCAAAAATGAGAAGAGCCCCAGACAGGATTGATGGCCCTCATAATTCTTCACTTACTTCTTTGATATTGTTGGTGAGGACCTCCTTGACATGGTGGAGGAAGAAAGGAGATTTGGGGTTGTGGAGAACAGTTTAAATTCTACTTTCATCACACTGATTTTGAAGGCCAACAATCCAATTACCTTTGATGATTATCGACCGATTTCTCTTTGTAATTTGTGCTATAAAATCATTTCGAAGATCATAGCAAACCAAATCAACCCTATTCTTTCTAAATTCCTCTCCTCAAAATAGCTGGGGTTTGTTCAAGGCAGAAGGATTCAGGACGCAGTTGGCTCAGCCCATGAAAGCATTCATAGTATTAAAAAGAAAAATTTGAAATCTCTGGTCTTAAAAATGGATTTAAAGAAGGCCTTTGACTACATTGAATGGAAATTCCTTAGACTGATACTGATAAAAGCAGGGTTTGGGATACAGATGGTTAACTGGATTATGGCTTGTGTTACTTCACCAACATATTCAGTTTTGATAAATGGTGAGTCTACTGATTTTTTTTGAAGTGGCAGGGGACATCACCAAGGCTTCCCGCTTTCACCACTACTCTTTATTCTTACCATGGAGGGACTCAACTTGCTTCTAAATAAAGCCATCAGGGAAGGTAAGGTTACAGGTATCAAGGTTTATCGCCTACACAAAATTTTACATCTGTTATGTGTTGATGATATTATCATTATGACTAAAGCCATTCTTCAAGAATGGTGGGAAATTGACAAATTAATCAGTCTCTTTTGTAAAGATTCTGGATTACGGGTAAACAAAACAAAAACTACAGTTCACTTTCCAGGTCTTTCGACATCGGAACTTGTATCCTTCTAGAATCTCCTTCCTTATTCCTTCAGTGAGTTATCTTCGGCCTTCAAATATTTGGGCTACTATCTCAAGACTGGTGCACACAAAGCAGAAGATTGGGATTGGTTGGTGGCCAAATTAACTAAAAGAATAAATAACAGTTGTAATCATTGGATTTCATTGGGTGGGAGATACATTCTGATCAAATCTGTTTTGGAGGGACAATCAGTCTATTGTATGTCCCTGGAAACAATACCGCGATCAGTGCTAGCAAAGATCAGGAGAATGATGTTCCATTTCCTTTGGAATGGGCAAAAAGACTCTCAACACATCCACCTGTGTCGTTCAGATGTCCTCTCCCAACCAAAGAAAAATGGTGGTTGGGGTTTTAGAAACATCTCCTTCTTCAACAAAGCATTGACAATTAACACTCTTTGGAGAGTGCTCACTCACGAAGGCATCTGGAAGAACATTCTTAAGGACAAATACTTCCCTAAATTATCCTTGACAAATTGGTTTAGATTGGCTGATCACAAGACTAAAGGTGCATCCAGAATTTGGACCAGTTTAGTCCATTTAGTTCACATCATTAATCAATGGATGAGTTGGGTTCCTGAGACTGGTCAGCTTATCAAAATTAGCAAGGATAAGATCACAGGTCTGGGGGAACCTACCCTTCTCTCCAATGAAACGATTGTGTGCTTGCATAACAAAATTATAACAGTGTTAGCTAATGCATCGACCGGTCCCAACCCACTTACAATGATGGAATCGTGGCTCGATGACATTGTTTTGGGGATGACAGATTCTCAAAAGGTAGAATGGGATTTTTTCTTCTCTCATTTAAATGCAGCAGGGGTTTCTCTTCAAGGCAACAAAGACATTCTTTTTTGGACAGGAGGAGATGAATCCAACATCATTTCAGTTAAAAACATTTATAATGCAAATATGTCAACCCTTAATCTCTCGGTGCAAACAAGATGGAAGTTATCCTTTTCGAAGTGGAACGTCCAGTTAAAGATGAAACTCTTTATCTGGATGGTTTCAGAAAATAAAATTCTGACATGGGAGATGTTAAAGAGGAAAGGTTGGCAGGGACTGGGCATTTGCATGCTCTGTAAGATCAACATTGAAGACTGCGATAATTTATTTGTTATGTGCCCTTTCACCAAGACCGTATGGGCCAAAGTGACTTCCTTCCTCAATATTAAATACCGGTGGGAGGGGGTAAACTTCAACTCGACATTTAATTCCTGGGTCCTAGATAAAACTGTGCCCACAACTCTGGTAGTTTTGGTCTGCTGGTTTATCTTGCCCGAAAGGAACCAGACAATTTTTTATGGAAAACAACCTTCCATTGGGGTTGTAACTTGCAGGATTATTGGGGAATACAACCCCCATACACATCTTAAAAAAATGTTTGCCAGGTACAAGAGACCTCTCATACATTGGGAGGATTTTATGGTAGCCTTCTTTGATGGGGCATCAATCAAAGGTGGCACCATTTGTGGTGCGGGTGGAGTAATTAAGCAACCAGATCAGGGAATACTCAGATGGTTTATCAACGATGGGAGGGGTACACATACAAAAGATGAATTATTTGGTGCCCGGGTGACACTCACGCTTGCAAAACTGTGGGATATCAATAGACTAGTTCCATTGGGTGATTCTAAAGTCATAATTGGTTGGCTGAACCAAAAAACTATTCTTCATGCCACTGAAATTGAAGGTTGGCTTTGCAGGACTAGATCGATCACCACAACTTTCCAAGATTTAACATTCTCTCACATATTTCGGGAATACAACACAAAGGCAAATCTCCTTTCCAAGTGAGGACTGCTGGAACCAAAAGAAGTACTAACTTATTTCTCAATGATTGATGGGAGGATTGGTCCTATATCTCAGCTCAATCTATTCTGACTGCTTTTTTGTCTTTCTTATTAATCAAACCTGGTTTGTGGAGTGCGATTTAATGCTTGGTATGGATTTGGATTGTTGTTTTTTTCCCAAGCTGATCTAGAAAGAAACTTGGAGTCCTCGGATACAAAATTTCTCTTAGTATGACTATTTATTGGATTGTAAATCTATTCTATTTAGTAGAAATATCCTTTGGAAAGATACTGCACTTATAAATGAATTTTTTATAATACAAAAATTCAAGCAAATTTTCATATGGGATACCTAGTAGTATTCACCATATTATTCATTCCACTCCCAAAGATGCAAACAAATATTGCATGCTTATATTTAAGGTAACTAGAAGCAACATTCAATATAAATATAAAGTGTACCCAGTAGTGACGACGACGACGTGTATATATATATATATATATATATATCGTCGTCACTTCTTGGTACACTTTAGTGTTATATATATAAAACACTAGTTTACAACTATATCAATATAAATTAGTAATATTTATTTGGTATAGTGTTATATATATAAAACACTAGTTTACAACTATATCAATATAAATTAGTAATATTTATTTGGTATATTTAATTTATTTTTAATAGTATAATTATTTTAGGATGTTTTATCATGTTTATTAAGATGTTTCATGTTTGTTTATATATATAACACTAATATATATATATATTACACTAGTTTAAAGCTATATCAATATAATTTAGAATTTAGTAATAATTTTTAGGTATATTTAATTTATTTTTAATAGTATAGTTATTTTAGCATGTTTTATCATATGTTTATTAAGATGTTTTATGTTCAATTAATAACTTTTATATGTATTCATGTGTTTATGTTTCATAACACCATATCCAATATCGTATTATGTGTATATTTATATAATATAAAATCTTTATGGTATAAGGTCACAAGGTTCGAAATCATCATAATAATATACTTATTAGGAGTTTAACATGTTAAATATAAAATCTTTATGGTATAAGGTCACAAGGTTCGAAATCATCATAATAATATACTTATTAGGAGTTTAACATGTTACTTGTAGTGGAAATTCAATTTGGGTGGAGAGGATAATACATTCCTCCCAACCACCCAATCTAAATCCAATTCACTATATTTATAATATATTTATATATAATAAAATAAAAAGTAAATATATTATATACTTATAATATATAATGATAATTTTTTAAATATACAGTTATATACAAATTAAAATAAACAAAATTTTGAAATTTCATTTTTTTCTACATGCTCTTCAACTAAAACATTTTTATTCTTCTACGAGATCACTAGAGCTAGTATGTGTATGTGGAAATCTAGGTTTGGCACTAATACTAAATGGGAAAGGGGATTTTGCATGAAGGTTAGGATTTTCAATAAAATCCGAGGTAAATTTAACAATTTTCTAGGACATATGGTCTAATTTAATTTTAGATAATAAATTTAGAAAAAAATGTGCTTTGGGTGGCACAATAGGGCTTAGAGTGTGAGTACAAGGTTTGTTGCTAGAACTTTAGATCTTTGAACCAAGTTGTAAGCATGGGAAAACATTGGGGAATTAGAAACAATATTGATTATATTGAGTTATGTTGGGTTGTGACAACATATACCCTTGTAGTTACAAATCAAACATTCCTCAAGCATTTGTCTTTCTGTATTCCTAGAAACGCTTGATATCTCTCTTGTTTAAATGAAAAATCCCATGAGGAGTTTCTTGAGACTTGTAAAGCATTTTTCCAATGTTGGCTAAGCAATAAAGAACATCGTTGCCTCCATTTTGTTCTATGTTGTGTGATGTTTTATATTTCTCTATTTTTCTCTATGTTCAAGAATTATGTTTTCAGGTTTGAAGTCCATCAAGTGGTATCAAAGATAAGGTTGAGTGAATTTTTGTGAGATATGAGGGAATATTTTCATTTGTGTGCAGATATTGATATTCTACTGCAAGGGAACTGAGGATTTGTCATTCTGTTTGTGAGGAGGAAAAACCTTATGAGTTTGAAATACTGTTGGACACTAAGGAGAAAGGTCGGTGGAGTGACAGAGTTGGAAGCCATGGAAATAGGTAGAGAAAGTTTCCCTCAAGTAGTTATATTTCTTATGTATGCCATGTTTTCGGACTGTAAGATGCACATGAAGTTTCCATAGGTGGCAGAGTTAGATTTGGCAGTGATGGTGGAAAGTCAAGCATGGAATCAGAGTGTTGATGGACTTACTCAAGTTTGAAGCAATGATGAAAGTCTTGAATGCAATGTTCAAGGTGGAGTTTTTTTAATGAAAATGGACATATGACCGTAATACCTATTTAGGCATGTCTACCTCAGTTTTGAAATGTCATCAATAAAGTCTGTATGACCGATATGATAGGTGGGAGCATGCGGTATACCCGAATGCCTTGAATTTGATGGAAGTTTGGTCAAATTTTGTCATGGAAAGGGGGCAGGGAAGTTAGGGCCAGAGTTGTGGTTTTCATGCTCATGTTTTTGGAATATTGTGCTTTTAGAGACCATGTGTTGCATGGAATGAATCCTTTAAAGGTTTTAGGATACTCCATTGAAATTAGCTTTGAGGCGAGAGGTGAAATCTCACTTGGATGGCTTGGCCAAATTTCATCAAGGAAACAAAGTTTTGTGTCTCTGTTGGTTATGGTGATGGAGCTAATGGATGTAGATTGTGGGATCCAAATCACTATAACCAATAGAGATACAAAGGGACATGGAAACAAATATATGTACCATGAGAAGTTGTGATCACAAAGGGACATTTTTTTTCAACCTCAAGGAATCATTATGTGGCCTAAGGTAACCAAACAATAGTACAAGATGTGTGATTCCTTCATGGTGAGCCAAAGTTTCTTAAGAAGTGAGTATGAGAATTATGTTTATATAATATTCATTATCTTGGAGTTATGTTGATGATATTCCTCTTGCAAGAAAAACATGGTTGAGATCAATAGATTAAAGACTTAGTGGGCCATGATGTTCTAGATGAATGATCTAGGCGAAGAAAAACAAATGTTACACATAGAAGTACACAATGGTGAGAAAAATGATAATATGTGGTTGTCACAACACATGTCTATGGAAAATATATTGATGAGGTTTAGTAAATGAATTGTCAAACTGTTAAATATCCCTTGAGCTTTCCAGTGTAAGCTTTCTTCAAGTTTATGTCATGGCAGTAAGGAAGAAAATGATTATATGTCTTTTGTACTTGATGCAAATGCAGTATGAAACTTTATGGAGTGTTTAGATATTTCACGAGTAGTTGGTGTTGTTAGTGGACACATGGAAAAACCAGGTAAAGAGCATGGAAATTGGGTGCTTCAGTATCTCAGAAGCACGAGTATCACATACAATGGATGTGGCGATTTAGTCTGCGATTATGATGATTTAGGGGATTTGGACAAGAGAATATCTACCTCAAGTTCATGTTACTGATGGATGTGGAGTGGTCCAGATTGGAGCAATTTGTGTAGACATGTTCACGTAACCAACATTGTTAGAGAGGTTGTGGTGGTGTTTGGCTTCTCTTTGCTTGTGAGAAAATGTAATGATTGATTCGTTGGGAAAGGTATGAGGAAATTGTTGTCCAGGTGGAGATTGTTGGCTTGAGACAACACATACCCTTGCAATTACAATTTGGAGGTTCCTCAACTCTTTGGATTTCTTTATGCCTAGAAACTCTTGAGATCTCTCGTGTTTAAATGAAGAAGCACATGAGGAGCTTCTTGAAACTTGTAAAACATTTCTTTGTTATTGGCTGAGCAATAAAGAATATCATTACCCCATTTCATTCTTTGTTGTGTGATGTTTTATATTTCTCTATTTTTAACTATGTTCATGAATTTTGTTTGCATCCCTAAAGTCCATCCATTTAAAGTTTAAATTTCTCAACTTAATATACCACAACCCCAAAGACACAAGACTTGAACTAATGACCTCTCCCCATACAAATGCAAGTCTCACAAATTGTGCTATCCCAAATGTGATGATACGAATATGATAAAGTGATTAATCAATGGCGACTATTAATGAGCTGTGTAAGTATGACTTCGTACGGTCATGAATTGCATCTTCTTAGAAGTTGTAGAGATATATTAATGAATACCATTGTCATCCAAACTATAAACTAATTTAGTTTTGTTTAATAAACTAATTTAATATTGTTTAATAAATTTAATCCATGTTTAATAGAATTTAGGTTAATTTAGATTTATGTAAAAATAAAATTAAAAAAATACATAAAAAATTATTATGTTTGTGGTTAATTTGACTTAAGCATTTATTAACAAAGACTAACAACTTTGAATAAAAAAATTATTACTGTCTTTTTCTCCGTATGGTGATTTACGTACAACTATCATTCAACACAGGACGCAGCACCTGCGAGGCTGCGAGTGACTTGAGCTCTAAACAAAGAGAATACTTATGATTTTGCTTTATACTTGCAAAACCCTTGCAATGTTCCCAGTAATTCATGGCGTCAGCGCTTGCAATTCATGATGTAACTGGCCCTTCAAAGGAGACAGATACGGCCGGAGGCGATCGCCATGACATAATGAATCACTTCGGTCAAAGCTGTTACCATGTTTGAGGGCGTGGTGTATTGATGCGGCCATGGAAGTCTAAACATTTTTTGGCCTTTTCCAGGCATCTCATCAATTTTGTCCGAAATACAGTATGGAACTGCATATTTGAATAGTTGAATTTGTATGAATAGTTGAATTTATATGAGTGCTTTGAAGTTTTTCAGGGCACCTAATCTAGTTATGCATTCAAAATGCAATAATGCAATTTAAATAATAAAAAATAAAAATTTCACCAAATTTAATAAATAANTTTAATAAACTAATTTAATATTGTTTAATAAATTTAATCCATGTTTAATAGAATTTAGGTTAATTTAGATTTATGTAAAAATAAAATTAAAAAAATACATAAAAAATTATTATGTTTGTGGTTAATTTGACTTAAGCATTTATTAACAAAGACTAACAACTTTGAATAAAAAAATTATTACTGTCTTTTTCTCCGTATGGTGATTTACGTACAACTATCATTCAACACAGGACGCAGCACCTGCGAGGCTGCGAGTGACTTGAGCTCTAAACAAAGAGAATACTTATGATTTTGCTTTATACTTGCAAAACCCTTGCAATGTTCCCAGTAATTCATGGCGTCAGCGCTTGCAATTCATGATGTAACTGGCCCTTCAAAGGAGACAGATACGGCCGGAGGCGATCGCCATGACATAATGAATCACTTCGGTCAAAGCTGTTACCATGTTTGAGGGCGTGGTGTATTGATGCGGCCATGGAAGTCTAAACATTTTTTGGCCTTTTCCAGGCATCTCATCAATTTTGTCCGAAATACAGTATGGAACTGCATATTTGAATAGTTGAATTTGTATGAATAGTTGAATTTATATGAGTGCTTTGAAGTTTTTCAGGGCACCTAATCTAGTTATGCATTCAAAATGCAATAATGCAATTTAAATAATAAAAAATAAAAATTTCACCAAATTTAATAAATAATTGACAAGTAAAACATTTAAACTGACCAAGAAACAATTATCTCTCTTTTTAGGTTTCCCAGCTTAGGCAAAAACTTAACCATCCTTCCAGTGCCAAGACTTGCCATGAGGACAACATAATAATCTCTGGATTGTTTATTTGATTCACAACTTTCTTTGTTAAGTATAATGTAACCTCAACTGTCTGACTGACAGTTGTACTTTCTATTTTTGTCTTGCTTGAGCATATCTAGCTTAGCCATCTCCCATTACATTGTAATCTCTTCTTCATACATTTGAATATACTATTATTTTCTCTCTACATTTTCCTGCTTCACAATTTATCATGGTATCAGAGCTTCAACAGTAAGCCTCTTCACAGAGTCTGGAGAGCCACACGATCCTCACAGAGCAGAGCTTACATGCATCTTGAGAGCACGCGACACAGACTTTTCACAAGGTTTGGAAAGCTATATGTAATACTATCTAAAGATTGTCGTAAGAAACTCACGTGAGGTTGCATAGCGTACTACGCTCGAAAGAATGAAGAAGCAGAGACCGAGAGAGAAGAAACCTTAAAGATTCTTGTAATCTTTTCAAGAATCATCAAAGATTGACGAAGAAAAGACGGAGGAAGCAAGAAATTTTAAAGAACTCGAAAATTTCCCTCACATCTGTTAAGGATTGAAGCAGTAAACAAAGAATTCGTGAAATTCTTTCAATCTTTGAAAGATTCACAAATTTTTTCTTCCGCAGGAGAAAATTCTATCAAATTCGGGAAAGATCGCGTCAAACACGCAAGGAATAGCCATTGTGATGCAGGAGCATCTACGACTTCATCAAGCGAGCCAGCGCGTGGAGGAAAGAACATACAGCTGGACAGCGCCAACACATACATTTTTGAATTCTACTTTGGTATTGTTGCGCCTCCGTTTAACTGAAGGCATTCAAAGCGAGCGCACTTGTATTGTAATATAGATAAGAAGGCATTTAATTGTTTTAATGCTGTTAGATAGGAATTAACTGTAGATTAGACAGTTTTGGCTTTCGAGAGGGAAAACAGAATATAGGCACCCTCCGTTGTATTGTTGTAGGATTATCAATTCATTCTCATTCAGCATAGCAGGAGCAAGAGAGAACAGAGCAGAGAGTTTGTGAAGAAACCCCATGTACAGATATTGAATTAATAACAAAGCTTTGATTCAATTCCATGGATGTGTTTGATCTCTGTGTGTTGTTGGTATTATGCCTTTGCATGTTTGCTTCTTTATATGCTTATCTTCTATATGTTGCATATGTGATTGCGTATCAGGTTCGTAACCTGAGAGAATGAGGGAATAAGTTTCAATTGTTTCTCTGCTTAAGCCAGGAGATTCCTGCATAGAGTGCATTCGAATTCCTCCGCATAGAGTGCGTTGAGGAGGCTAAGCAGTTGAACTTTTGTTCTCTTTTGCCCAGAGTCGTGTAGGGTTGTTTGAACCGTGCAGGTGAGTGCAGGTTGAACTGGAGTCTCAGTAGCAAGTCTGAGAAAAGAAAGGCCGGGGTTGTTGTGACTGGGGAATCGCAGAACCTGGAAGACTTCAACACTTTGAAAGTTGTTGAAGGGAGAGTGCAGGTATCGTGCTAGAAGTCTCTAAAGGAGTCGGAGAGAATTCAGCTCAGGAGGGATAGTTCCACGTTCATGCTATAGGAGCAGGCCTGAGGGAGATTTGAACCAAGGGAAAGCTGGTGCAGCGGAGAACCCTTCAGAGGAAGAGAATCGACGACTTGAAGTTGTTGGGAAGAGTCACGAAATCCCGCAGACCGTCAGATCGCGGAGGAGTTACGAGGGGGTTAACTCGCAGGTGCATGAAAGAACCCATTGCCATCGAGGATCGGCATATCGGGGTTGGCGAGTGCAAGAATTACATGCACGTCGAAATCGCGAATAGAAATTTTCCGATTTAGTGGGAGTCGTCGATCGTCGGAGGGACAGGTGGCACGAATCCAGAGCATCGCGGAATCGACATTCGGGGTTTTCAACACCATTTCAACTTGTGTTGTGGATCCACGATCCGCGAAGTCCCGAAGTGACGTGGTCGAGTGGGATCCCGGAGAATAGTGGAATACAGGTGGCGTGTCCGCGTGGGATCGACACTTCGGTACTCGGGGTTCGAAATTATCAAGTGTTGACATCGCGAGGGGCGATATCCCGAGTCGTTGACTTTGACCATCGGTACTCGGGGTTCGACATTTGGAAGTGCATGAGAACGTGCATGCAGGGCTCGTGATTCCGCGAGACCCGATTTCTCGAGATAGTAGCCGGGAGATCAATAGAGTGTCCTGTGGGTGACAGAAGGTCCCGATACGGGATTGGGAGAGCATTGAAGCTCTTCGGGCCGAGGGTTGTGAAGGTCCTATTGGGAGCGACCGTCCGCTGAGGGGCAGGTTGCGTCAAAGTGGTATCAGAGCCCAAAGGTCTTGTCTGTATATTTCAGGCAAGAGGTGTGAAAGAGGGAAGGAAAGCACTCTGATACTCACGACTTGCGTCAAGTGGTATCAGAGCGGGAGTGTCTTTGTTTTCTGAAGCAGAGACAGTAGAGTTATAATGCCACCCAGGAGAGAAAGGCAGTCACCTGATCGTGAGGACAGGGATGCCCGAAGAAGGGGTAGGCCAGCAGGGAATCCAGAGATGGAGCGTCAAATACGAGATCTCAGGGCGAGACTCGAAGATATGGAGACCACCCAGAGGCGTGGAGCTGGTACAGCAGAGTTCAGTGATCCCAAGATTGAAGAGGAAGCTGGACACGACCAAGAAGAGGTCTCAACAGAAGATGCTTCAACCGAGCGGTTGATCAGAGCTATTTCGAGGATGAGCTCGAAGACAAAGATGGACATTCCTGTCTATGAGGGAAGTCTAAACGCAGAAGAGTTGCTGGATTGGATCCGAGCACTCGACACCTACTTTGATTATGAAGACATCGAAGAGGACAAGAAGGTAAGACATGCGGTCACCAAGCTGAAGGGACATGCAGCCTTATGGTGGGACGAGCTGCAGGCGAACAAGCGTTCCAAACGCAAACAGAAGATCAAAAGCTGGGATCGGATGATCGCCAAGATGAAGGCGAAGTTCATTCCGAGGGATTATCAGATCACTCTGTTCAGGCACATGCAGAACCTGAGGCANGAGCTGGTCATCGAGAGAGTGATGACGAAAAGGTGGCGAGATATCTGAATGGTCTCAGGTATGACATTCAGGATGAGTTGAGCATGGTTACCATCCGCACAGTTGAGGATGCGTACCAGATGGCTCTGAAAGCCGAAGAAAAGTTGAGCCGCAAGCAGGGACAGCGAGGGCGAGGCAGAAGCCAGCCTAGAGGCAAAGCAGTTGCCCAAGAACGAACTCAGAATCCCAAGGAGGATTGGAGGAGACCTCAGGGAAGAGCTGAAAGAGGTGGAACCTCACAACAGAGGCAAAAAATTGCTGAGCCGAGGAGACAGCAAACAGATCAGCAAGGAGATTACGCTGATGCCAATACATTTCCTCGTACCCGAGGTAGAGGACGAGGCAGAGGAGGAATTATCACATGTTTCACGTGTGGTAAAGACGGTCATAAATCCATGGACTGTCCAGACAGGAAAATGGACAGAGGAAAAACTCATGTTGCAGAGGCACAGAGGCGTGACGTGGAGGAAGAAGACACTGGAAGTGGGAAGTCACTGACAGTGCACAAGGTCCTTTCGAAACCCGAAAAAGAGGTGGATACAGCTCAAAGATGCCGACTGTTCCGAACGACTTGCAATACCAAGGGCTGGAAATGAAAAGTCATAGTGGACAGTGGGAGCACAGATAATCTCGTTTCGACCGAGATGGTGGAGAAGCTGGAGCTGAAAACGAACAAACACCCGAGTCCATACAAATTGACATGGCTGCAGAAAGGACACCAGGTATGTGTTACAAAGAAATGCTTGGTTAATTTTAAAATGGGTGAATATAGGGATGAGATTCTGTGTGATGTCATTCCCATGGATGTCTGTCATGTATTATTGGGAAGACCATGGCAGTTTGACAGAAATGTTGTTCATGATGGGAGGATGAACACATATACCTTGGAGAAGGATGGGAAAACACACACGTTGCTGCCGATAAAGGATAAGGAAGTGAAACCAGAAGTTAGTAGCACGATACTTCTCATGAGTGGGAAAGAACTTCTCACAGAGCTAGAGAAGGATGAGGATCCAAAGTTCTTTGTTGTNCCATGGCAGTTTGAAAGAAATGTTGTTCATGATGGGAGGATGAACACATACACCTTGGAGAAGGATGGGAAAACACATACATTGCTTCCGGGGAAGGATAAGAAGGTGGAGACGGAAGTTAGCAGCATGATACTTTTCATGAGTGGGAAAGAGCTTCTCACCGAGCTAGAGAAGGATGAGGATCCATAATTCTTTGTTGTCAGGAAGCCGAGAATTGTCCTGACAAGCACAAGAGTGGACGACTTGCCATAGGAGATTCAGGAACTGCTTGGAGAGTTCGCTGATATCATCGTGGACGAACTACCTCGTTCGTTGCCACCGATGAGG